>JABUQX010017070.1:0-7500 GCA_015478945.1 Trachelipus rathkii | reverse complement strand
GGACGGGAGGTGGTTAAGATTAGTCATACAAGATATTTGGGTTGCACAACGGGTTTTGGGGGAGAGTTTTCACTGGTAATTGGTAGAGGACTTCGCCATGAATGCGAAGTAAATTGAGTTCAGCCAGGTCAATCTTATTGTGCGTACTTGGTTGGTCGCTGAAGAGCAGCCAAAATGCTCATATTTTGAAAAGGAAGCGATATCAGCATCTGCCAAGCAAGCAGATTCAGAAATGGGTGGAGAATATGGGAATGTACCCATAGAGGCAGTGTAAGAAGGTAACACTGGAAAAGAATCACATTTTTTGTAAAGAAGTTGGAGTTGTGATACTGGGATCCAATATGGAATCTGTTGGGTTACTGAGAAATGACGCTAGAGACTTTGTCAGTGAGCTAATAACGATAACAACTACCCTGTTCCGCTGTTCATGTATTTTGTTAAGCACTTAAAGATTATCTGTTCTTTCTCTCCAAAATATGACTTTTAAGTTTCTTTCCCTTTTGTAGGTAATAAATCTAGTGTTTTTAATGATTAAATTCGAACTATATTAAATAGTTATTTTACCTTTTTAAATATTTATATTGTTTATAAGAATCATTTAACAATTGGTAGCCTTTTCCCTATAAAGGACACCAGTGAGTCTTTAATGCGTTCTAATGTCATTTATTTATAAAATTGACAAAAATATGCTTTGGGAAAGTACGTCGGTTGTACTGAACCTATGAATGTTAAGAGTTCGCATTGACGGTCACAGGGGTGTTAGCCATAAAACTGGTATGGAGTTGTCTACTAAGGAGCACTCCTCTATTAGACATCATTTTTTTTCTTGTAAATATAAAGTTAAGTATAGTGATTTTAAAATTTTAGGGCAGTTTGGTACGAGAGAAAGTTTGTTAATTTCAGAGTCTTTATTCATAAAACAAATCCATCCTACATTAAATAGTGATGTTTCTTCAGTCCCTTTATATATAAAGCTTGATCAAGTAATTATTATTAACTAACCAACTATTGTCATTAATAATTTTGTCATTTTTGAATCTGTTCAGTTTTGAGTGTTCCAATATGTAGACAAGGTAATTATTTATTTATTTATTTATTTTTATTGGTGTAAATAATTTTTAGTTTTTTAAATTCATTTTTAAATTTAGTTTTTTCATTTTTTAAATCTTGTAAGTGTTTTTAAAATGTTAACAGTATTTATTAGTGTTTTTACAATTTTAGCCTTGAAAATGGAAAAATTTTCCAAAAGGTCGGCCTGTATTAAAAAAAATGAACTTCGTATTCTGGGTTTTCTTATTCATTTATAAATTAAAACTCAGAAAGAATGAGAATCTTTTAATATATATATATATATATATATATATATATATTATATATATATATATATATATAAATATAATTTTTTTTCCTATAAAAGTATTAGATTAATATATATAATATATTAATATATATATACTATATTATATTATATATATATAATTATATATATATTATATATTATATATACAGGTATATTCGACTTGAAACAATGAATACAAGAAATATGATAACCTGTATTATGTAAAAATTACATAAATTTGCATGTGAAATGTATTTAAATTATATTTTGCGCAATAATATTGTGAATAGTGTATATATTATATATATATATATAATATATTATATTTATTTATAATAAAAAATATATATATATATATATATATATTGTATATAATTATATATATTATAATATATTTAATATATATATATATATATATATATATATATATGATATATATATTAACTTTACAACCGCTCCAGGAAGCGGTCAAGACCTGTCAAGGCGGGCCAAGCATCTCTGAATCTTCCTCCTATCTTCCATAAACTCCATCTTCCCTCAGCTCCTGCATTGACGGCAATCCATGTCTTTCAATGATTCCTCCACCGAGCTTTCCCATCTCTTCCTAGGTCTCTTCCTCTTGGTCTCGTTTCTTCCGGTCTCCACTCCCATCTCTTCTTGGCCACTCTTCCTTCTTGCATTCTCTCCAGATGTCCCCACCACCTCAATCTGGCTGCATCCATCTTATTCAATATAGCCTTCACTCCAACCTCTTCTCTTATTTTTTCGTTTCTCTGTCTGTCTCTTCTAGTCTTTCCCATTATCGCTCTCAAAACGTACATCTCCGCCGACTGTATTTTTCTATCCTTTCTTGTGATCGTACTCCATGTCTCTGCTCCATAGAGTAAAATCGGTGTTAGCACCACCTTCAAAATATCACCCTTTCACGCTCCACACTCATTTGTTATCTTTTCAGTATGCGATACACTGCTCTTCACTGCTCCCCCATTACTGAGCTATCCTTTACTTGTGATCTCCTGCACATTCCTCCCTCTCTTCCAAATAATCCACCCAAATACTTACATTTCTCCACTTCTTATATCTCAATCCTTCTACCTCTTTCTCAACTCTCTCCCTCCTTCTTCTCTAGCTGACCACCATGATCTCCGTCTTTTCTGTTTTTATATTATAGTCAAGCCGACCTCTCTCAGCCTGTTGGCAAAAACATATCACTACCGCTCTCAACCTGATCTCCCTCTTTCGCTCCAGCCACGACCAAAGTCATTACGCATAAGCCAAAAAATTTCGCCGTCCAAATTTCTGCCGATATCTTCTCTTACGACCTTCTTTACCACTACATCCAGATAGGATTACAAACAAAATTTGGTGACAACCACGGCTATTCCTTGTTTAACCACCTGTTCTCACCTCGACCATCCTTATTACTCAAATTCTGTTACTACATTAAATTTACTATTACCTGTTACAAAACTCTCCAGAGCCCTCTCACTTATCTACCCACTGCATATTCTCTCTCAAGCACTCTCCATAGTCCCTTCCTCTTAGGCACTGAGTCGAAGCGTTTCTTCAGATCTATGAAGCTATATATGCTTGTTTGTTGAATTCCCATACCTTTTCCAACGTAATTCTCAGAGCGAACAAGAGATCCGTCGTGCTTCTGTTCTTTCTATATCCGTGCTGCTCTTCCCCCAGTCTTGGCTCTACTACTATTCTCAACATTTTCTCTAAAATTCTCTCATATGTTTTTACCAGATGGTTCAACAAGGAAAATTCCCCTGTAGTTCTTACAGTCTCCTGTGTCTCCTTTTCCCTTATATATTGGCACTATAATTGACTTTTTCCCCACCCTTCTGGTACTTCCCTCACTTTCCACCAACCAGTAAACAATTTAGAATTTTGCTTCCTACTTCCTATTGCTTCTCCCCTACCTCCTTTCATTCTATTCTATGGTGTCTTCCATTTTCTCCCGGCGCCTTACCGTTCTTCATCGCCTTTCAGAGCCACCTCTAATTCTTTCCATAAGTTATCTCCCCCCATCTCACCCCTTCCTCTCCCTCTGACCATCTCTTCTCCCTCCTCTTCCCCCTGTTCATTCACATTTAGCAGTTCACTGAAGTACTCCGTCCATCTCCTGTTTGTGTCTATCTGATTTCACCAAAACCTTTCCCTGCTTATCCTTGATGTTGCACACTTTCCTCTTTGTTCCTCTATAAATTTCTGCCAATTTGTAGATATTTGTCTTTTCTGCCCTCTCATCTTCCATCATTTCTTCGGCCTCTCTCTTTGCAGCTTCTTCTTTTACACTTCTTTTCACTCTCTCTGCCTCATTTCTTGCCTCCACATATTGAGCCCTTGTTTGTACAATTCTATTTTCAGCCACCTTCTCATCAATACCGTTTCCTCTTTATTGCATCCTTCACTTCTTCAGTCCACCACTATGTGTGTCTTTTTTTCGTTCCTCCTACCCATCTTTTGCCTAGGGTCTCCTCTACCTACCCTTCTTATTGTTTCTTGTGGCCCCAGAATCTCTGCTACTACTTTTTTATTACACATAGCGTTCACATATATTTCTCATATATTCCCTTTTCTTGTCACACCCTTCAGTGATTCCACTTTAATCAAATTTCTCTTTCTTTACCCTGTAGCTTTTCTGCCTTCATCACCAGATCCATCACCAAGCAATCTATGATCTGAATCCATTGTTACTCAGGTATTACTTTAACATTCCTTATTATCCTACCATCAGACGAATATATTCTGCGCTATAATAGATCTCTGATCAAATTCTCCTGTGAGTTATGTTCCATCGTATGTAACTTTTTGAACCTATGCGAATCCCTTCGTTTGGAAAAAAAAAATTCATAGATTTTCAATTCCCTTCCTTCAGACAGAAATCTAATCAAGCATCTCTCCTTCAATATTCCTTATCTCCTCTCCATACTGTCCTACCATTGTCTCCACCTCGTCTCTTCTCCTTCCCACTCTTGCATTGAAATCTCCAATCAGCAACAATACATCCTCCTCTCTTCTTCCGTCTTCTACATTCTCCTCCAACATTTCCATGAACTGTCTTTTTTCCTCTTCCGGGTGTCCCTGTTGTGGCGAATATACCTGATAGAAGTGGTATCTCTTTCCCTTGATCTTAAAGGTACATCTTACAAGTCTTTCGTGTATGACTTCTATAGTCTGAATGAAAGGGGACATCTTCGGCCCTATTATGAATCCCACTCCATGCTTCCTGATTCCCTCCTCTACCCCTTTATATATCAATACATATCCTCCTCCCATATCTCTTCCTCTCTCTTCTCCCCTCATTCGCATCTCCGCCATTCCCATCACGTCTATCCTCCTCTCTCTCATCATTTCCAGAATCTCCTCCTCCTTTCCACCATACGTCGCAATATTAAGAGTGGTTCGTCTAATTTTAAAAACATTATTCGAGCTCCTGGTCCAAAATCTTTTCCGGGGTCTGTTACCTAAAGGTCTGTCTTCTTCCGAGGCTGGTCCTTGAGTATTGCAAGAAATTTCATTACAGGCAGTGGCTTGCTGGGCCTATCCTGCCCTATGTTCATGGGAAGAGTAGAATGGCAGGGGAGGGTTCCCATCCTCGAGAGCCATGCGAAGATAATCTTCATACTGACAAAAAAAATTAAAAACAGCTGGGAAAAGGAAAAAAGAAGAAAAGAGAAGATCTGGTTAAGAAGATGAGCAGCATGTATTGAGGTCAGTTTATTATTTGGAAGAAACTAGCTAAATTTGTGAAAATCTACGTGAAAATTTAAAGATTTTTATTAAATCAAAAATATAAATTAAAATCAGATTACTAAACAAATTTAAATTGATATATTTTCACTCTCTAAGTTTTCGAGGAGGAGCAACAAAATTTTTAATCTAGTTCTTTTCAATAATTTAATAATTTAATCCAGTTCTTTTCAATAATTTAATAATTTAACAAATATGGCGGTATCCGAACTAAGTTAGGTGAGGAGCGGCATAATTATTCAACCAGTTCCTTTTGAAAAATGAATAAAAATATAATTTTAACTTAAATATAAAGAAAATATATAATATATATATATATATCTTTCTAATTCTATATATATTATATAATATATATATATATTAATATTATATATATATATATATATATATATATATATATATATATATAATATATATATATATATATATATATATATATATATATATATATATATATATATATATCTTCTTTCTTCTTTCTTCCCCTACCTTATTTTCCCAAGATTGGGAGTAAGAGCGCTACAAGCATCGGAAAGAAAAGCAGTAGGAGAGGTATGACAAATGTCGAAAGAAAGCCCAGCCTACCGCCCCACTCTGTACCATTAATTAGTGGAAACTCATCGCAGTCAAGAAAATCCACCCTAGAGCTTCATCGGACCGCGACGGACCCCACTATGGTAAATCGTCAATGTAAGGGTTCATCCCTTGGCCCAGGTGGCCACAACCATGCCCCCATAAAAAACCCCGCCATTGCTCTCCTATCATGCACCTTTATTCTCGCCTCTGACCAAACTCACATTTCTCTCCTTAGACATTCGTTCACCGACTCAATCCACTTTCTCTTCGGTCTCAGAGCCGCGGTCCCCAACACACTCTCCACTATACATCCGCTTACCAAAACCGACTATCATTCATCCTTTTCCACGCTGACCAAAACCGATTTCACATACTTTCATTATATTCTTCATTACCCCTTTCTTCACACCACGACCAACTCTCTAATTAACGTTCATTCCTCATTTATTAATTCTTCTCACACCTAGCATGCCCCTAAGATTGTCCATCTGAACACATTGAACTTTAGATCTATACTTCTTATTCCAGACCATAGTCTCACTACCATACAATAACACAGGTAACAACATACCCTCATGTAAGACTCTAGCGCACTCAAGACTTAGTCCCTTTACATTCACCAACGATTTAATTGCACCAGCCACCTTGCTGCCATTACGAACGTTTACCTTACTACCACTTCTGCATTCATCCGATTCCCTTTCTACCAACACATACCTAAATATTTAAACCGGACACTTGCTCCAGCTGCTCACACATCTAAACATAACTTCACACTGAGGACTGTCCTCACTCACCAACCATAACCCTTATTCTATAATCTACGTTTACATATTTCAAACCCCTCCTTTTACATAACCTTGCCAAATCTCTCTACCAATCCTCTCAAACTCTCTTCAGATTCGCCACACAGAACCAAATCATCCGCATATAATAGGTAGGGCACCCTACACTCATCTCCCTTCTCCATCATTCTAACACCATTTCCTGCCATCCCCACCTCGAATTCTTTCATAACCAGTTGAATAACGAAATTGAATAAAGAAGGAAAAATAACTCAACCCTGTCTCACTCCGCTATTAATCCTAAACCAATCCACCATTGACACCATTATTCTTACACACGCTTCACTATCGTCATACATACTTTTGATTCCATTCAGAAGCCTACCACCAACACCATATATCACTAATACCTGCCATAAAGCTTCCCTATTAACTCTATCATACGCCTGTTGTAAATCCATAAAACCTAAATATAATTTATTCTTCTTCTCCCTCATTTTCTCACATTTGTTCAATGTAAAGATTTGAATCCACACATCCTCTACCCACTCCTAAACGCACCTTCGTTCTTCACCAATGCAGAGTCCCTCAGTCCACTCAACGCACTTCTTCGACCAAAATACCAGCATATAACCTTCCCCTACAACACTTTATAAACTTATTCCCCTATAATATCTACAGTTCCCTTTTCCTCCCTTACCCTTATACAAGGGTACTATTACCGCCCTCCTCTCTCTTCCAACCCCCCGGAACTATACCCTCCATAAACGCTTATTACACAACTTCCAAATCCAATCAATCACCATCTCGCCTCCGCTCTTGATCATTTCACTAGTAATTTATTATATATATTATTATATATTATTATATATTTATATATAATATATATATATATATATATATATATATATATATATATATAATATATATATATAGTATATATAAGTCTTATATTATACATCTTATAAATGGTACCTACTATCTTTTCCTCACTCCTGCGATGGGAGCGATCCTACTGAGTAGATTGATAATCCTCTC
>JABUQX010017069.1:10000-27888 GCA_015478945.1 Trachelipus rathkii | reverse complement strand
CAGTAGATGACAGTCAAGAAAATGACATTGGTAGATAGTTGGACACTGTCATGGACTATGCTTTTCGGCTGAGAAAAGGAAAACAGCTCTGGACAGAGTGTTGGATGTCCACCTAAGACCTATAATGTTTTTGAAGATGCTACCCACTTAAGAGGAAATTCATTATGAATGGTTGGAGACATATTAACCTTGGTGACAACTCCCAGGCGCCTAAAGGGAGCATTTGCAAGTTTTGTATATTTTATTGCCACCAAATTAAAGTTCGGTCAGAGGGGTCTAGGCTCTTTAATATAAACCGTTGTCCTAAATATAAGATGTTCATATGGCGTTTGTAAGGGACATATCAAACAGAGAGTGGGCATAAAACTGCTGTTGAAGCTGCAAGATTGTTCCTACAGGACGTGCCGTAGACATCCAAATTAACGCAGCATTATTCTAAGAAAATCATAGAAAGAAATATAAATAAAATATTATCCTGACAATAATTTCATGTGTGACATTTTCTGGTACGCGCTATTTACCGCTTCGGGGTAAGCATCATGATGAGGGAGTGTGGCAAGATTTGTGCCGCTTATGAATAGATGCCGGAGATCAGTCATTAAAAAACCATTTTGAAAAGGGAAAGAGAAAATTTGCTCAAAGCTTTTTCAGTTCAGATTCAAAATGAGATCATTTCTCTATGTGGTAGTACTATAAAAGCATCGTTAATAAGGTAATGAAAAGCGTGCGCGTATGCTTACTAGCAATGAAACCGCGTGTATTTCTGGAAGGGAACATTATCCATAGGGTGCGCTATTTCGACAAAAGAGTCCGATGAAGTCAAAGAGGAATTTATTGGATTTGTAGAACTGAAAGCGCTTGGCGCAAAAACCATTGTGAAAGCCATTGACGATTTTGTCACGACCGAAGAGCTGGATCCCGAGAAATGCGTGATCTTGGGTTTCGATGGCTGTTCTACGATGCCTGGCAAAGAAGGGGGTGTCCATGCAATATTGCGGAAAAAGTATAAAAAAGCATTGTTCTTTCATTGCTCTTCACACAAACAAAATCTAGTAGTAAATGATTTGAAACACAATACCTAGAAATCCGCAATACTGTGGGAACTATAAAGGACATTATTACGGTTTTTCGCGAGTCGGTCTCGAGATGAAAATTAATGCCAAACAACCCAAGCCTATGCCAGATCAGATCGGCTGAACAACACAAGTGCACCAGAGTGTTAAGGAGCAATTTGTACGAATGATACAAGCATTAGAAATCCTTTCCATTGAAGGAAATACCATCACAAGAAAAGGTCCTTTTCAGTTACATTTAGTGGCATGTAAGTCGTCATTCATCATGGCTATGATATTGATTGCGAAGTACTCTGCGATGTTAGAGCCAGTTGTTAATGCTCTCCAATCCAAGACCTTGGATATCGTTAAAATCTCCGCAGCATCCCATTCAATCATACTATGGAAATGGTAAGAGCAACGACAGATGAAGACAAAATCACCGATGGAAGTGTTAGATAAAGCAGCTTAAATCCATCGCCGAGCATCGGGACTTGGTCTGATATATACCGATGGATTTTTGGTAGGCAGGCAGCAGCCGCAGCCAACCATAGTAACTGAAATCCATAGAGTACTGGGAGAAGATCCTTAATAACTTTGCCGTATCTGGATTTATAAATTCTTCTTGGAATTACGGTTTTCTACTGAATGAAAATAGCCTGCTTATGCATTGACATATCTACATCCTTTTCAACATGCTACTCAAAACAATCGATGAGTTAAAGGAAAAGACAGCTTCATTTTATAGTTTTTTACCACTTAGAAGGCATAGAAAAAAAGCTAACTTTGGTACAAAAGAAATTTGGAAGGACAAGAAACTGAGTAGTGGAGAACTAAAAGATCTTGTTGTTGTCTCCCAAGTTCTTAAAAGGCGACTGAACCCTTTCTTTCCGTTGACGAAAAGGCTTTGATGATACTACTTGCCCGCCATGCACCACAGTACAGAGTAGGAACAAGCTTGCTTTTAGTACTCTGCGCAGATCAAGACTGTGGCTTACGAAGTACTATGAAGACACAGGTTACAACGGACTGGCTATGATGAGTTTACACCACAGAAAATTTTGTGTTTGACAATTAATAATATTTTATTCAAACAGTGTTGATAAATTTGCTTAGAACCAAGTAAATTACTTATTTATAATATATTAATTTTGCAAATGCTCTATTTTGTGAAATTCCCCATCATTGCATATTGTATTTCGATATTCTATTGGTTTAATAAAATATTTTAAATATTAATATTTAATTATCATTAACAAATGTTCTCTTGAGATTCGAAATTAATAAAAACGTCAAGTAATTACTGTATATGTATATATATACGTACTATATATTATAATATATATGATATATATATACTATATATATTAATATATATATATATCATATATAGTATATATATTAATATATATAGCTATATATATATATATATATATATCATATTATATCGATAGAGCTCCTAATAAAATTTTAAGCTGCCCCCCCCTAGCTTGGAAGCTGGCAACGCCCATGGATGATAGTAAAGAGTTATCAGAACACTTAGCATCAGAGCAAGCACCCTCAAAAGAAATTATGATCTGCCACCAAATATGTTAACAATTCACTATTCTAAAAGGAAAGAGATGCGTGACTTACTAGAATGATTGCTGCACTCTTCTTCTAGGGAAGTTCCAGTGTGGGAGGTCTGTAAGTTCTCTCTCTCTGATGCCTACTGGAATATTTCTCTTGCTACAGAAATTGTAAGGATGAAATGAATGTGTATCCTTCTAAGAACGCTTTACATGGCTGCTGAGTAAAAAAATTTATTAAGTCATTAAGGAACCAGAACAGCAAAAATTATCAAAAACAACTCTGCCCCTCATTAAGATTAAGTACTCACCAACAGCTGCTGACACTCTGATTCGCATCTACTAAATAGAGTGCAGGTTTAATGTTAAGGTTTTATTTTCAATGCAG
Organism: Trachelipus rathkii; assembly: GCA_015478945.1. Classification (NCBI taxonomy): domain Eukaryota; kingdom Metazoa; phylum Arthropoda; class Malacostraca; order Isopoda; family Trachelipodidae; genus Trachelipus; species Trachelipus rathkii. Next base: position 24,880 of record JABUQX010017069.1, on the reverse strand, counting down.
AATTTAGAATTCAGATTGCTTAAAAAAATTTTATTATACAATTTGTGCAATATTAATAATAAACAAGATAATCCTCACACAAATAAATTAATTATTATATTAATCAGAAATAATAATAATGCTAAGGAAAATATTTAAAAAAATCAATTAATCAATATAATAAATCCACAAACAATAGAAAACTCAATACTTGATTATATAAGAGAAAGGAATACCCAATTATCTCCATTCCCTTATAATGTTGACTATAGGCTGTTTCAAATAAATTGGATTAAGCACTATTCTTTATAGTCAAGGTATGGTGGTATTTCCATTACATAATAAAAAGGATAATCTTGCAGTCATCATACCATTTCCAGTAATGCTTAAATTTAGGGGAGAGGGATCGATTATGAATACTGACAAGCTTCAAAAGTTTCACTGCTTTTCTGCTTGGTGGTTCTCCTTAAAAGTCTGTGATCTTCCCCTTTTTTTTTTTCTTTTATTTCTTTTAGATCATGATTCCCAACGTGGTCCTAAAGTAATAAAAGAATTAGTACACTAGAAAGGTCACCCCTCCCACTTTGTGAGAGATTTTGTTAGATTTTATTTATTTAAAAGTCCTAATTATTTTATGGATTTTTATAATTTGTATTTTAATTATATAGCTATATAAAAATAATTTTTTATTGGATGTCTGTTAGTGTTAAAAACTCTTAGTAATTACTTCATAATCATTACATATTATTACTCATTAAGTTTAATTTTAATTTTAGCATTCTTTCTTTAAAAGTTTTATGTTTAAACCTCTTTTGAAATGTATCCTCTTATACAAAACATTTTTTTTCTACTCACTCACCCTATATACTTAGGGCAATGTACTTTTCTTTTCCACAATGTCTTTCTTCTTAATTATTATTCCTTCCAGGATTTCATTTTCCATTGTTTCCTTCATTATTTTTATACTTTTATAATTTTTTTCTTTAATCAACTATGGTGTCTTTCGTACGTTTCCTTTATGAGTTATTTTCCTTCTAATAACTAATCAACTGTGGGAGAAAGAGAGATATTAACCTCTTCAATATCAATTATCAAAATATAAACAAATAGTTTTACCTACTAGATTGTTGTCCATTTCTACTTTAAGAGAATTTATCTGATGTAGTATAGTTCATCATTGTTGGCTTCACTTCATAAACTTATGCTCCATTTTTTAATAATTTAATGGTTTTAATTTATTTAATTTGCCTTTTCCAGCCATTTTTTTTTTTTTTTTTTCGTGTACATAAGCCTAAATTAAAAATTATTTTAATTTTTTTTATAATTCACAAAAAAAAAAAAAATTTTTTTTGAATGTTTCCTTAGCTTCATTAGTGTAATCTTACTAATTTTGGGGTGAGAAAAATGAATATGACAAAGAAAAATCTTTATTAGCTCTAGTTTTAGTTGATGTACAATAGGTGAAGATATGTTATTTTAACAGATTAAGAGAAAATAATACATTTTAATTACACATGCCAACAACATTAAAAGTGCATTTTCAATATTATATAAACAAAAAAGTAAAGCATTCTAAAAGTTTTAATGATGAATAAGGATTGAATACTGGGCAATGGAGTATCAGAAAAAATGAAAAATAGTGATGAAAGAAGCATCATGTGGTAGGATTCACATGAATCAATTTTCTATATAGTTTGCCTCGTTGTGACTGTGAGTTCCGGAAGCATCCGTTACACACAGACCAATAGTAATCAGCATAAGGCTTCTTCCAACGGCCATTCATGAATATCTTGTTCCACTCTACAGAACACTTGATCTGATGGAACTACTTTCTTCCGTGTTCATCACTGGACAAGCTTCCAGACAACTGAGGAGACAAAAGGTCTAGGCGTGGGAGGGATAAATGGATTAAGGACATGTGCTAGCCAGTAATGATGGTATTTTCCATAAGTACTGGTCACTGAGTGTTGAGGTTATCACCTCTTTTTGTGCCTAAGAATCCATGTTGCTTTAAGGCTTCCCAAGGCTTTCGTTTCTTCCCGCATCACAAAACACAGTCAAAATGCCAAGATCCTTTACAAGTTGTTGAATTTGTGGTTGGCCCAACAAAAATACCTTTCTTAACCTTTGCATCACTCAATCCAGGAAATTTCTCATAAGTACTTAAAGGCCTCTCCTTTCTGGTTCATACTTTTGACAAAATTTTTCATGAGACTCAGCTTTATATTAAGGGGTGGAAGAAGAACATATTTTGGGTCCACAAAGAGGAGCTCGGCAATGAATTGTTTCTTGCTAGGAGTCACGTCAGATTCTGTCTGGCCAGTCATGCTTGTATGTAATTGTTGCTTTCCGTTACCATTACTGTCCTACAATACCTGTAAATTAAAATAGCAGCTAAATATAACTCTAGTGTAACCCCTTGTTGCAGTCCCTTAAGAGTAAGTCAATGACTTTAGGAGATCGTACTGATTTTTCCACTGGTCGATTCGCGATATGATTGATCGAGGAGTGGCTGTCATGTTTGCATAAGTCTCCATCATGCTGAAACTGCATGGACCCACAAGAAATAGAAGGAAGATGGGTGCCATTGTTATGATAATACAGCTTGTTCAAAATTAAGCGTTGAAGGAAGTCTATGTATAGCCTGGAACCATTACAATTGGATCACAGTTGAAATTCCAAACATTCATTAAGGCCATTAGACATTGCCAGCAAACAACCAGATTGGGTTTAAAAAAAAACAGAACCTGTCTGAAGTTCTCGTTACTGGAGACCACTGACATCACAGAGACGATTCTATGTTTCTCGTATTCTTGACTCTAGGAGTTCTGCATTACTCTTTGATACAAAAGTATCAAGGATACTCAAAGATTAGAATCTCTACATTCTAAGACTGCACTAAGTCAGCGTGCAGATGTATCTGTTTCACCTCAAATCTGGGCCATGGAGCATAGGATGTGGAAGGACTTGTTGGGTTCTTCTTCTTCTTCCACACGGTCTTCATTTTCTACCTTTCAAGCTCATAATTGTTGAGGTGCGAGCAAGTAGGAACTGAGTTGAGACTAATCTTGAATGTGGAATTAGGATCCATTTAGGCAGATGGAAATTTGGGTAATATCAACTTATTTTCCCTTATTCTTCTTTGGACAAATCCTGCACATTTATTGGGGAGTCAGAGCAGACAGTAGCAGCCATCCATATGGTTTTAGGGCTCCTCCAAAACCATAGCCACAGCCGAAAAGCCATACAAAATTTTTTATTTTTCAGCCTTCTCGTAGAGCTATAACTAGAACCAAGATGTTGCAAATATATAATGGTAGAAGCACCACATGACTATACTTCCTGTCTCCTTACCTTCATACCAAAAAATTAATGCTGATAGGCAGTCTTCACAAGAGACATCAGATTGCGTTTCTGTGATGAAAATGTTAGGTATTTCACCACATATGCAACTGACAATAATAAATTGACTTAGGTGTTATTAATATATATTATAGAAAATGCATACTTATAAGTTCATTTCCTGGTTCATATCCATAAATGATATTTAGGTTAGATGAGATGATATGATGACGAGCACCGTAAAATTATAGATGAATAATATATAATAGATGAAAAATAGATATAAATTTTTGCTAGTAGTATATTAATTTAGTCACATTATAAAGGTTACATCCATAAAGGTCAGTATTATTAGGTCTAGTCCTTATATAAATGCTCATAAAGATAATATTAAATGAATAAATAACTGCTCCCTTCTTGTTCTATGTTTTATTCAATCCACCCTCTTGTTATGAACTTCTTTAGTTTACTCCTAAGGTCTGATATTTTCCAACACACTTCAATTTCTTATATGTAGTTACCTCTTATATTGACTGTGTACTCACAAATAGCTTATTTATATTATAAATGATTACTTCTTATATTATATTTAAACAACGAAATACTAATTACAAATTGACTCAGGTATCTGGAAAGAAAAAGACTTCAAGAACAAATCAGGCATATTAATTATTTTATACAATACAGTTACAAATCGGCAAAAAATTCGACGATTAATTTTGTCCAGATTAATTGAAACAAAATATTAAGAATTTCGGAATAACATTAAACTCAATCAATAAGAAGAATAATTAATCAATAATAATAATAATAATAGAGCTAACTAATAAATAATAATATAATTTTAATAATATATATACCGGATAAATTATATATAACTATATATACATATATATATAGTATATTATATATATTATTATAATATATATATTATTATATTTATATATATATATATATATAGTAGATATTATATTATATATATTATATTTATATATATATATATAATAAATATATATTATATGATATATATATTTATATATATATATAAAATATATAATATATAATAATATAATATATATATATATATAATATATAGTACTATATATATTATATATATAATATATATATATAATATATATATATTATTATATATTATAATATCGTTATATATTATATATATATAATATATACTATATGATATAATATATAAATATATATAATTCACTTTCTTCTTAAAAAAGAATGTTACATAAAAATACAGAGATATCAGAATATCAGCTTGAACACTATCAGTCTAACCATGCACTGTGACGTGTTAACTTAAACACCAATAGAAGAAGAGAAAAAGTCTGCCACATAGTTTGCTTTATTATATGTTAATTTATATGTTAATTTTGTATTAATTTTTTTTTAATTATTTTTTTAAGGGGCTTGAGCCGGACGGAATGAGACAGAGGGCTAACCCCACCTGTCCGTCCCCCGCGAGGCCGAGAGCCGTTACCCTGACCTCTTTCCAATTCTTGCCGTCGATTAATCTTGGGATATCCTCTTAGTTTTAAAAAAAAGATTAAAAGCAAAATTAACATATAAAAATAACATGATAACAAATAAAGCAACATGTGGCAACTTTTTTCTCTTCTTCTATTAGGAGTTCTAAGTTTAACACGTCACAGTGGCCTATGGTTAACGATAGTGTCAGCGATATTTCGATATCTGTATTTTTATATAAATCCTTTTAAAGGGAAAGTGCATATATAATATATATATATATATATACTAATATATAATATATATATAGTATATATAATATATATATAATAGTATATACTTATATTATATATATATATTATATATGCACTTTCCCTTAAAAGATGTTACATAAAAATTAGCAGATACCTGAAAATATCGCTGGAATCAACTTAATCGTCTTAACCATGACACTGTACGTGTTTAACTATAACCAACTCAATAGAAAAAAAGACGAAAAAGTTGCCACATGTTGCTTTATTATATGTTAATTTTTATATGTTAATTTTGTTTTAATTTTTTTTTAATTTATTTTTTTAAGGGGCTTGAGCCGACGGTGAGACAGAGGCGTCCCCCCTGTCGTCCCCCGCTGAGGCCGAGAGACCCTGACTCTTTCCATCTTGGCGATTTAATCTTGGGTATTCCTTTAGTTTAAAAAAAAAAAAACTTCTTGTCAACTCTCACGCTGTAGGGGTTGCTGCACAGTAGCTCCTGCTTCTACCCCGGTTATGCTCTGCAATGTGCATCACTAAAATTATTATATTATTATTTCATTTCCATGTATGCTTTAATCATAAATTTTTCCAATTCTGCTAACTATGTCTTTTTTTAGGAGATTATACGTAAAGTAGTCACTTTCAGATATATTTATTATTTTGTGAAGTGGACCACATTTATTTTGTCCCTTCACCACATCTCCGTCAATCTCTCTGGATTCCTTGTGGACAAGGAATTTACACCTCAGTAAAAGTAAGACATTACTTTTGCTATGTTCATACACTTAATGTCTTTATATTTTTTAGAGGTGTATGCTGCTCCATTTGAGATATCTGTATGGCTTGGCTTATGGCTATTTCTATTTTCGCAGTTTTGCAGCAGTTCTCCGGTCTTTCTCAAGACTCGTCCAACAACCCTTGAGGAAGGATTTCTATTAATCCCCAAGGGTGAGTTGAAGCCATGCTTTATATCCTTTTTTAATGTTTTCTGTCTTGGAGCACAACTTTTACAATATGCCTATTTTATTTTATCAGGTTCTAGTACTGGGGCTATCGTCTCCATTCCATTGCCGGGGCCTACCTTGCCCATTCCACCACTGGGGCCTGTTTTGTGTACATCTCTTGCCGCCAAATTTCTATCGCTGAGGCCTACTGCCCGAAATTCAGCATCCGAATAGCAGACCATATTTTAATTCAGCACTGGAGTGTTGCAATAACAGACCACAAAGTTAAGAGATCTTTATCTATTTGCATCCTTTACTACACACACACATATCAGTTCTTGTTCCTTTTTGTAATTATATCTCTCTTGAAACTTGAGTTGAATGGAATTTAACTGAACTGACCTTACGACTTCAACTTACGATCTTAGGTTTGGGTCTAGACCAAACCGATGGATAACAGATACTCAGATACTCAGAAATCGACAATTTAGATTATCCTCCCCTTAATTTAATTATAATAAACGTTGTTTTTAAACGTTTTGTTTTATTTCCCCTGATTCATCAAACCTGACCTTGTTCATTCAAGGAGGAATCGTCAGCAACTTACTTAAAATTATACTGAAGGTTCATTTTTGCGGAAGGCCCAAATTGAGAGTGTTCAGGTAATAAAAGTAGTTACCGTTAGGAGATACACTAATTCTACCATTAACAGCGGTGTAGGTAGTTAATATTAACTTAGTTAGTATTTTCAGACTAACCTTATAACACTTTCGTCGCCACAGTAACAGTAGTACTAACGGACTAAATTTTCTCTCTTTTTCTATTAGAATTAATTCATTAATCTTTACTGACAGTTCCTTTTAGTCTCTGATCTTCGACGCTGTGCTGTCTTAGTTTCTGATCTCACTTTCTAAATTTATTGGGTGGTTTGGGGACCTCTGTTAACAGTTAATATCCGGGTCTTCTTTCCATTAACTCTCCCTAACATACTCTTTAAATTTAGTTGGCGCCCGAACAGGGACTGCCATTTGTATTTAGCACTTTAGTAAGGTTTAACAATTAGATATCTGGGTAGATACTACTCACCTGAACAATTCCAATTCGAAAATTCCGCAAAAACAGTTCTACCATTCAAGTTCAAGTCAAGAGACTAGATACAGTTTTAGTTTCATTACAAACTTAACCTCCTTTTTCCTGCAACGCTCTTCCTACTTCTCATCCCTCATTTATATTTGTTTTTTTTGAATTTATATATTTTTGATATAATTTGATATATTTGAAATTTCATGTATTAACCCTAATGACGTCCTTAAACAGATTTTCAGAGCTTGGGGGTGAGGGAGTGAATGTGGGGATGGATGAGGTTGAGAGTCGGCGTGACATGGGAGCAGTGGGCCGTGTTTAGCCGAAATATGGGTAGGTAGATCATATGAGGAGGAGATGCCTTCCACCAACTTCAACAGGAGAGTGGAGGTTATCAGGAGAGAGATGTAGGCGAATGATGATGAGATATACAAAGGAGAGAACGGAAAGTGCCAACAAGGATCCACCACCACCTTAGAGTCGCCTCAGCAGTTTAACGAGAGTGTTAGCAAAATCCACCATATATAGAAGGAAATTTATAATATCCAACCAATTACTACAGAAATTTAAGTTCACTAAAAAGAGAACGGCAGCTATTGAGGGAAAGACACAACAAGCATATACCACCACAACAACGCATTGTTGCTACAGCTTACCCAGTAATGACAAACAGATGATTGTTGGTCACTGAGAATGGCTCTAATAAAGCTTATGTGAAAAGGATTTCACCTGTTTCACCTATTTACTACAGCACCATAATGCAGCAACAACAACAGTTTCTATCCATGGAATAACTATGGCTCAGACATTATTAGTTAACACCCTTTCTATCAGACCGTATAGTTACACGAATTGCAACACAAGACGTCCCATAACACAACAGACTGACGCTACTAACAGACAGCAATATTCTATACCTCCTTATTTCAGTCAGGGAATGAATGATCCCTTGACTTCTAGTCCTTCTTCAGAGATACCGATAACAGTACAACAGCCTGGTATCGTACCGCTTATCGATACCCGGTCGTATGTTGTTCCTCCTCAACCACAACCGATTTACTCTCTTGCAGATAACAGAGAGCCAGCTTCAATACTCGCACCTAGTAGATTAGACATTTTGGAGCGGCACATGCTTCTAATGTCTCAATCTATTCTCTATCTGGCTGAAATCGCCAAGAACTCCAGAAAAGTGAAAGTGGTTGAGCCAGGAAAGTATAAATATGAGGCTGATCAGGATTTGGTAAGTTATTTTGCTGACTTTGAGCAGTATTGCTCATTTAACTATCCAAATGCACCTCATCAATGGTTAAGGCTACTAGGCAGGCAACTTGAAGGTTCGTTCCTGCAGCTGTACAACTTACTTATTAAAGATGACAGGAACTATGGTTCTATCAAAGAGACTCTACTAACGTGGTACCAGCAAGAGGAAAAAAGGAAAGACGCACATAAGCTCAATGCTTATCATTCAGCTTACAGGACTCCCGGTGAAAGTGTCCGAATGTACGCTCTTCGCCTGGAACATCTCGCAAAGAAAGCCTATCGTGGGCTAGACATGAGAGAACATGATTCTCTACGTACAGCTTTCCTTCTGAGTCTTCCTCCTTACGTCGAGAAACGGATAACAGAATATATCACACAGCAAGAAGATAGTAATATTCGTGTGCCATGGCGGAAAATAGTAAGCCTTGCTGACACCTACATTAGAGACTACGAAAAAGGGAAGAATGTAGCCGCTTCTTCTAACAGCCGGTTTACTGTGTCTTCGGATCAACCTAAACAAGACTTAGACGAGACGATCAGAATCGATGTTATTAATCCAGGTTGGTCGGAGGTTTTACATTCCCAACATGCACAGTCACAACCACCTAAAACAAACAATACCCGCCAACAGAGTACTCGTAACAGTAACAATACCCGTACTTATCCCTCATCCAATAACAGACGTAATCAGACCCAAAGCACTTACACACCGACACGTCACAACGAGAACACTAACAGAAAACACCTCGTTTGTGATTACTGTGAGAATGTTGGGCACGTGATGGATGAATGTTATAAGTATTTAGGGATATGCTCGTATTGTCGAAAGAGGGGGCATGTAAGGAATGAATGCAGGTCTATCAGATCCCCTCCACGCAGTAAACAATTGAATTCGGGTAGAGTGTGTCCGTTTTGTAAGGGTCCACATGCGGGAATAAATTGTTCACACAGAACACCACCGCGCAATACACAAAGGACACAGAGGTCGCCCACAAATAACAGAAAAAACAGATCACCACAGGCCTCTGGTTCAAACAGGAAACATAATTCCCCACGCGCGGACAATACACATAGAACACAGACTACACGTGACTCTCCAAGGCCGCAACGGAAGTTTTTAGACCCGTGCGACTGGTGCCATAAGTCACATAGGGAAGCCGATGCATGGCGTCCTCAGAAGGCAGTAACAAGCCGAGCTAAAACTGCAAGTCTCACGGAAAATGGAGCCCTCCAGTGGAGAAATTAACAGCTTTACAGCAGCTCAATGCCCTAGTAGACATAGTAAATAGTGATAGAGAGTACGTGCTAGCACTATTTCCTGTAGCCGTAAGACTTAGTAAGTCGATAGCAGTAGTGCTTAGACGCCTTCGTACCTGACACACAAAGACTCTTTTACTTGACACAAGGACTACTAGTGATAGTCATAGAGATAGTTACTCTCTTTCTTCTCACGTAGTATGTAGTTCCCATACGGAACCAGTAGTATCAGTCGTAGCGAGTAGCCTTATGATAGGAAGTAGTGATAGTCATAGCAATAGGCAGGCAGAACCTTCAGCAGCAGCAGCAGAGATTCAACAAAAACCACTTGTCCAGTCAAACAAATGCTTGGCTACGGCTGAGGGAGATTTAAGGACGATCCCTGTAAATCTCAGTTCAGCCAAGGTCGATCCACTGGTAATTTGTGTGGCTTTCAGTCCGGATAGTTCAGGGTTTTATGGCTGCATGGTTGACAGCGGCTCAGGTGTAAGCCTGATCAGCTCCGCTTTAGTTGATGACCTATTTCCTCATGCCGAGCTTTTACCTTCTTCAGAGGAGGGCATAAGGGCAATCAGTGGGTTGCATCGGCGGAAGGCTGTTCCTGTGGAACATTACCTCAAACTTCCGATCTTCTTTGAGAATGGCTTCTCAGTTCCACCCTCTTTATTCTTTATTGTTCCTGCCGACCTTATGCCCGAATTTATCGTTCTCGGCGCTGCTACTCTTCGGGAACATAACCTTCTCCCTGATTTAGCTCGTAGGGAGTTAGTTTATCGTTCGGGTCAGAGAATGGAGGCAGTGGCTAGGGACTACTGTTTTAACAGGCCTTTCTTCAGTTGTGTTTCGGTCCATTCTCTTACAGTGTTTCCCCATTCCTGCCGATTCTTGGACATTTCAGGCCCACCAGATACACCTTCAGTTTTAGTAGGTTTTCAAGGGAGGGAACATCCTACTCTTATTCCTATTCCTGGTGTGGTGGACCTCAATTCTTCTAATCCTCAGATTGCTATTTTTAATCCTTCTGATCGACCACAATATATTCGTAAGAATACTATTGTCGGTCGTCTTTCTCCTTTATCTGTGGACTCGGATTTACAAATCAACAACTTGCGAGTGCAAGTGGCCCAAGAATCGGATTCCCACGAATCAGTTTCATCTGCTTGGACTGCAGATCGTCTAATGGAAGAGTTTCATATCTCAGAATTGCAGTTAACGGATAAACAGAAACAAGATTTAATTACGGTCTTGTTAAATCACCAGGCCGCACTAAGCGTTGGTGACAACGATGTTGGTGTAGCCACTAACATCACACATTCCTAACATCACTCATTCCATAGAGTTGGTGACCGACAGACCTGTCCGAATTCCTGTCCGCCGTTTCCAAGGCCCTTTGGCCCAGGAGATCGAACAGCAATGTCGAGATCTATTGGAACAAAACATCATTCGTCCAAGCAGATCTCCTTATTCAGCTCCAGTTGTACCGGTCAGAAAACCAGACGGCACGTTACGATTGTGCATAGACTATCGCAAGCTCAATAATGTGACAAAACCAGATTCTTTCCCATTGCCTAACCTTACCGACACGATTTACAATATGTATGGTAAACACATATTTTTCTACTATAGATCTTATTAAAGGTTATTACCAGGTCGCAATGGAACCGGACAGTATTGAGAAAACGGCGTTTTCCACGCCGTTTGCTCAATATGAGTTTCTTAAGATGCCATTCGGTGTAATGAACGGTCCGGCGACATTCCAACGTGGAATGATGCTTGCTCTGGCCAGGTTGCCGTGGTCCAAGGTGATGGTTTACATAGATGACATCATCGTACTCAGTACTAATTTTGAAGACCATCTTGTCACCCTTGGACAGGTCCTTTCTGCTTTAGAAAGGAATGGCTATAAACTTAAACCCAGCAAGACAAAATTATGTCGAACTGAGGTTGAGTTTTTAGGCCATCACATTTCCAGCAAAGGGATTTTGCCCTTACAGAAGAATATACAGGGAGCATTGGAGTTTCCCGTACCCACTACGGTAAAACACCTTCGCCAGTTTCTAGGGATGGTGAATTTTTATCGCCGTCATATCCCTCATTGCTCCCAGATCAGTAAACCGTTGTCCTGCCAAACGGGGGGCAAAACAGTTAAGTGGACCTCAGAGTGTCAACGTGCTTTTGAGGAATTAAAACAGGCCCTGGTAAACCCCCGTTTGCTAGGATTTCCAGATTACGACTCCGCTGCATCTCCAATGGAACTTCATGTCGACGCCTCCGACATTGGCGCCGGGGCGTGTCTCTCGCAAATACAGAATGATGAACGCCGACCAATAGCTTTCATTTCTATGACCTTTAACGGTGCTCAGAGGAACTACGGAGTCATAGATAAAGAGCTAACAGCTTTACGATGGGCAGTAAAGTCTTTGAGACCTTTTCTGCGGGGAGTCAAGTTCATCATCTTTACTGATCACATGCCTCTGATTTATTTACAGAACATGAGTCTAGTCGATGGCCGACTAGCACGCACCATGGAGGAGTTATACGAATTCGACTTCGAAATTCGACATATTCCTGTGGCAAAAGCAATGTTGTAGCCGATGCCCTCTCTCGCTCACCTGTTGATCCCTCGTCAGATGCTCCTCAGGATCTTGATCTTTCAGTACCACCTTCTGTGGATTTTATCCCTTCTGGATATTTCGTTTTGGAAGTAGCGGGAGGCGGCGATTCCTTATACCGTTGTTTCTCCATGTTTCTCTATGGGTCATCTGAACAACATGGCGAACTACGAACAATTGTTGTTGAAGAACTTCGGAAACATTCACCTAAATATCGGTTACAGGGCAGACACGTGCAAAAGAAGTTACGTCTTCTACAGCTTCCTGGACAATTGCCCATTCCAGAGGTCATTGATGCCTTCTGTGACCTTTTTAAGGTTATGGTGTGTGTCTATTATAATGACAAACATCCCATTGTCTATGGAAGCCAATTCGTCAACAATGTTTGTTGTCTCAAATGTCTAGGTGGTATACATTACAATTATCTGATGCCTACCACTTTGGACATTAGCACGTCCTAGCCTTTTCAGATAAACAGTTAACAGTCTTCAGATTTTTCTATCTTTTCATCAATTTCTTTCTCAATAGGATCTGCCGTTGTTCGTTGAACTGAACGCTTGCTTGCTCCTGTGGTATTTCGCTCTCTTCCTCATCATTTTCCCATTTTCCTTCGTTCTTCCTGGGTTCTGTGAGTTCTGGGAGGGAATGGTCATGGGGTGGTACAGGGTGGAATTTGCAGGATGGCATGCGGTTAATGCAGAAACATGCGGATGTTTTGAGGATGATTTTCTAATGCGGATGCGAATTACATGCACTCATCTCATCTCTCTTTCATTACATTAGAGTCGGAATGCGAATGCGGAGAAGAATGCGGATGCGGATTACATGCATTCATCTCATCTCTATTCATTCATACTAGCTTCAGACATATTCAGTGACACTGTAGTTTACATTCATCTCAGCCTCACTGAATACTCGCCTATAATTCTATCAGAACGTTGTTGTTGGCTGTAGTGATTTAATTTTATTATTATTTTAATTTAATATTTAATATAACTGAAATTGTATAAAGAAATTTGTCAATATTTATTTCCCCCTGTTAGGCTAATTTTAAGGACATATTTTCATTTAAACGTAAAACACAGATAACAGAGTTGAAGATTGCCCTCGTGGTATTCAACTACAATTATGATAAGCCAACAACTGTTATGTTCTTTTGTTACTCAACATTTTTTTTTTCAATTTGATACACCGACACTTATTATGTGCTTATTATTTATAAATATGTGAATATGTTTTAAAAATCAGAAATCTCAAAGATTAAATATTCGGTTCAAGATTAAAAATTAAATAATTCCTTAATTCTCAAAAATTTTTGTAAATAATGATTATTTAAATATGTAAATCAGAAATCAGAAAATCCGACATTAATTATTTAAATAAATTTTAAATTAAATTAATTATCTCAAATAATTTCAAGCTGACTTGTAAATATTAAATTTCAATTTAGTAGAACGGAACAAGAATAAAACTTTATTATTTATGTACCACTTACACGGATGCAAATAATAGAGCAGAGTATTCTTCTCCTTGCAGCATGAAGACTCTCTTAGCTGGCTGTGCCAGCGAGTTGGAACTGTTTCGCCACGAGAGAAAGCTGTTACGAGAAGAATCCAGCATCCATGTCAGGGTGGATTACAGTTCGGGTTGGACTTTCCACGTCTGTCCTTCCCGAGTGGAAACCCTCATGAAATCTGACGCAGACCTTATCCTTATATGGGCGATTACACTCTTGGCTAGGCAGAAGAAATCTATCACGAATGGATCCAAACAACAACAGTATCTGAGCCAATAGAAACTTTACAGTCTAGGGTGTACCCAGTATTATGGATATAGTGAGGTTCTCAACTATACTACGGAACATGGAACAAACTGACACAGCCGGAGTATCATATTAGATCTTCAAAAAAGAAGCAGAGTGGCTTCAAACTCCGATGCTTTTAGATGGGCTTTACGCAGAATGATTGTTCCTCGAATAGAAAAAATTGGATATATGGAAATACAGTTGCCTCACTCCGCTTCAGCCTATACAACTCCACAGTCGGAGCACCCATCAACCTCGAGTCATCTGCCCGACTACCCGTCTGTTACCCCTACAACGTCTTTACCATTATCACACCGTTCTCAGCTGGCTGGGTCCGACCAGCAACAACTCGATAGAATCCGATTGGAAATGCGGATAATGTTGGAGAGGTATGATTATGGTTCTTTATCTGACCATAGACGTTCTCTAATTTTGAATTCGATAAAAATCTTTATCGAAGAAGAGGAACTAGTGCTTCAATCCCGTCGGGCACGTGTTCTTCCTTCTCTTCAATAAACAGACAACAGTTTTCGAAAACTAAAATAACACTCGTAACAAAAGACCATAACACACCAAAAAAAACGGATAAACGATGTTTGTTAAAATAATAAAAATAAACCTTATAAAATAACAATAAAATGAACTACCTTCATTTGTGGCAAAAATGGTGTTAAAATTGAATACCAATAATTTGTCGAAAAAAAAAAATTAAACACTGCGCACCACAGGCCCCCCACAGAGACTATGTCGAAAAAAAAATACCCAACTCGCGAAATAACGTATGTCGAAAAACAATAACTAACCAAACTATGATTTCGAAAAATGACAAAAAAAAACCAATAAACCTGCTACTCCCG
>JABUQX010017068.1:57500-67255 GCA_015478945.1 Trachelipus rathkii | reverse complement strand
TTATCAGGAAAAGCGCGAATTGAGAATTCGGGTTATATACTTAACTTATAATAACACTTATAAATATATATATATATATTATTATAATAATATAAAATATAAATTATAATATTAATATAATAAGTGATAAATATCATAAATTAAATAACTAATAAAATTAAATTAATAATAATATAATAATATTAATATAATAATAAATAATTAATAATTATATAAATAATAAATAATAATTAAAATATTATATAATATAATAATAATAAATAAATTAATAATAATACATTAATAATAATAATAAAATAATAAATAATAATTATAAATAATAATAAATAATATATAATTACAATTAATAATATTAATAATATATTATATAATATTTGTAATATTAAAATTATTAGTAAGAATAATAAAAAAAAATATTTTGTTGACATTACATTTCTCTACAATGCTCCGATTAATAAAATATATAATTAAAATGTAAAGGTACTAATTATAATTAAATACGATTAATAAATATAGGTACTTAAAATAAACATATATTCAGAGTACTTGGGGTAAACAGTTATAAGAGCTTTTACTCACCTGGTTCAGTGACTAATTTAGACAAAAAAATCTCAATAAATGAAATTAAACAAAAATCTGATGGTTTATTTTAAGCCATAATATAATAATATGATAGTAGTAATAATATGGATATTATATATTTTACAGGGTTATTTTATTATAATATTATTAAAACATATATATATATATATATATATTTAAAAAGTAATTAGTAAAATAAGATTCTTTCTGAGAAACTTTTAAAACAAACCACCTTTACCACACATACATACAACCTTAGATTTTTCTACTTTATAATAATACCGTTTAAAAATTTATCCCCACGTTTTTAAATAATTAAATCATTTAACATAACTATACAATTTAAACTTACGGATATATAACGAAACAAAAATTATTATATTAATACTATATCAATATATTAAAGTAAAAAACGTACTGAGGCTATCAAGGTAAATAAAGATAATGAGATTCTCAAGATGGTCTAAGAAAGTGAGAGTATTAGGAAGGGTTTCAAAGATCGTAGATAGAATACAAGTGAGAAGCTTATATATATAGTACTGAATAGTTAGAAGGATCAGAGACCGGATTCACTTTTTTATTCGGAATTAAGTTTTAGACATTAGTGCGTGTATTTACCCTAAAACACTTGGAAGGGAAATGCACGCTAAATTAATGCTACATAGTGGAAGATATTCATAGCAAAAAACTACCAAAAGCATAAAGACGGAAGTGTAAGCGAAGGTTTCGTCATTACTCAATCATCTTCGAGATGAAATGCTCAAATCTACGTGTATATGCACACCCGCCTTCCCTAACGTATCATATTAATCTCAGTAGAGCTCATTTATCACTATGTTTATATCTCGATCAAATATGTAAATCCTCAGGCCAAAGCGATCATAAGTATAATTGAAATGAAAAAGGATAGGAGGTGAGAGAGGAATTACCCAGAATCGTTTCAGTGAGGTTGAGTTAGAGAAATTAAGGTAGGTACCGAAGATGCATTGGCCTTTTCTAGTATGAAGAGTATATACAAACAGAGCCATCAATCAAATAAGAGAAGTGGAAGGATGAATTAATATATCAAGAAGTTGATAGATAGATGTTTTTGTAGGCAACTAATGAGGCCAGAAAGATTTGAGTCAGAAGAAGTACCAAGTAAGAGTTAGCGCAAACTTTCGTTTGAATAGTGAAGCCGCTATTGCTCGTCGAAGAGTATCACTTGCTACGAATTATATATATATATATATATACATTATATATAATATATTATATATTATATAAATATATAATTTAATATATTATTAATATATTATATTAATATATAATATATATATATATATATATATAATAATATATATATATATATTTATAATATATTAATATATATAATTAATTATTATATAAATATATATATATATAATATATATATTAATCTTATCTAATAGTATATAATACTTAATTAATATTATATTAATATATATATAATATAATTATATATTAATAATATAAACATGTAAAAAATTTTTCCAAGTGAGAAAATTCATAAATATACTATAATTTCCCTAATAAATATCCCATGATTAAAAATGGCCTTAAAATAAATATTATATTTTATTGCTAATTTCATCAATGTGAAAACATCCTCAAACAATCATCTCACATATTTTATCTAAAATGAAGGATAGATGCTGAATGCAGGATTATCCGTTAAGTGATGAGATGTCGATGCGCGTAATACTCATATTAGGTGCGGGATGTTCCGTAGCAAAATGCGGTATGCGTATTATGTTATGTCCATAATCACTATATATATATATGTAGTACTTAATAATGTATAATTTTCGTAAATGTATATAATTCAGTCATTTTCACTGGATAGACCCTTATTCAAACTTGGACAATTAATAGCTGGTAGTGTTCATCGTTAATACAGAGATGATGAAGTTTCATGTCGCTAACGTATATTACCCATCCTAAGGGTGAAGCTGGAATCGCACCTTATATTGATATAGGTCGTAAAGTGAAGGCTCTAATAAACCATCCCCTTTATGAAATGTGGAACTAGGCTGCAATATAGGTGAGGAGACTGAATACTCACTTAAAATTGATAAATATATGGTGATCATATAGATGTGAAAGATAGTAAATAGTCGCAGGCTTCAGTACGTAGTAATATTAGTTATCAGAGAAGAGTTCGGAGTCTGAAACTTGAGTCATATTGATGCAGAGCACTGCTTACAGTAATACACTATAACAGAGTACCTGAGAGGATGACAGAGTTGAAATCTCCTATTACATATACGTTAATAAGATTAAAGATAGAACAGAGTAGAATAATGTACCTTATTATATGTTTTATCTTGAACTTTCAGTAAATAACAACTTGATTCTTCTTGGGCTCAAAACTACGTACTAATGGGTTGATTCTGAGAGACCCGGAGGGAGCGAAGGCTGCTCTCACCTCATAGATAGATAACATACACAAGAAATAAAGTACCAAAACTAGCAGATGAAAGGTGAGTACACTGAGAACTTCCTGAGTGGCACAGCACAGAAGGAAGAAAAGGGAGAGTTATAGTGCAGTCATGTAGTTAATGCTAGGGGCCTAGTGAATCAAAACTTATCTTCGCCTTGACAGGAGACTAAAGAAGTGTATGTAAGTTTAACACGTGAAGAACCAAAGGGTAATTGACCACTATTTATTCAAAAATACTTCTTATATATACTTATAAGTATATATAGTATGAATATATAAAAACCTCAGAGAAAAAACAAGAAATAAAATGAGTACAATAGAGTATAATAATGAAGAATGATAGGAAGGCCTGAGACCAAATCTACTGAGTGAGGCAGAATGAAGATGAGAGGGAATGAGTCTGAGAGTATAGTAGTGGGGTGTTGAAAATCAAAACTTACTTTCGACTTGAGTGATGTATGTTACAACAAACTCTATATAAGAAGAGAAAAAAAACTCAGAAGAAAAAAACAAGAAATATATATTAAGTATCAATAGAGTACATATAGCAGATGAAGGAGTGCACGACCAAACTCATGAGTGTGGAGGCAGAATGGAGATGGAGAGGGAAGTGAGTCAGAGTAGTGTGGGGTGTGAATCAAAACTTACTTTCACGTAATTGATGTGAAATGTATGTTAAACACAAATCTCTGTTTTAAAGGATAGGTGCAGTAATTCAGAAATACGTCATTATTTGAGTTAAAGTAGTTTTGTGTGGTATAAAGTTTTATTTGTAAGTAGTAGTAGTAGTCCTCACCATATATGAGGTCACCTATCTCTTACTTGCTCACAAGTTATATTAGCAATTATTTTATAATATTGAGTATTAATAGGCGTGTTGCTGGATAAAGGTTCAAACAAGTGCACGCGGATGACGTCCCGCGAACTATCTAGACGGGATTTTGCAAACCGCCACGTAAACAAAGCTCTAGCTCTCACACACCTGTCAACAATAGTCGAGAGATGGAGAGGGGCACGACCAGAGACACGAGGGAAGAGGCTTCAGAGTGGCCTCTTCCCATTTTACCTTATAAGTATCTTACGTGAGACAGGGGTAAATTAGAGAATGAATATTCTGAGGGGAGACGTTGTTTAGCGGTTAGACCAATACACACTTTAAATAAATTTAGATTATAATCGATATCCATTTGATCTTGAGATGACAGCGCAAAACAGTCGTGTACGCTCTTTGCAGCAAACTTCTGAGGTAAAGGAATCGGTCGACATCATTTGTATAACGCCTTCGCTGCGCAACCAAGAGGGCACTCATAGCGATACACTCCTTGGGCGGAACGGCACTCACGCTGAGAGTTATGCGAGCGTGAGGCGGCGGACACTGTAATATTCTTGAGACCACGGCGGCGAGGCGGCTAGATTTGGCCGGTCGCGCCTACGGGCAGGAGTTCGGAGAGGCCGGTCTGTGGGTCGTAGCGGTTCTTGGAGAGTAGTGCGGACACAGAGAGCGATTAGACAGATGCGCTGCTCGGCGCGCTCGTGCCGGCTGGTGGCGGCCCGCGCGCGGTCGCGGCCCGCCGCGGGAGCGGCTCGAGGCGGCTCGCGCGCAGCGTTCGGCGGTGAGCTCCGCGCTCAGTGGCGGCGGTGCGCGGCAGTGTCGCTCGTGCCGCGTGGCGGCGGTGGCTCCGGCGAGGCGGGATGCGGTCGGTTGGCAGTCTGCTCGTCGTCTCGCTTTTGGTTCTTGTGCGTCTGGCGTTTGCGTCGTGCGCTGAGGGCTGCCGCAGGCAAGCTCGGGTTATTCTTTGACAAGCGCGGCGGGCGTGTCTGTGAAGTGTGGTCACGTAAGAACTTGAACCATTCCGACGATTATTCTATATCCTGCGCACATTGTTAAGAGAGCGGAGCCGTATTTGCCTTGTCGTCGTTCAAAGTACGTCACACCACTGATGCATCCGTATTGATCTACAGTGTTCCGCGAACGAACTATAAACGAAAAGGAGGGCCGTAGAGGTGGGAGCCAATAGTATAACAGGCCAAACCTAAAAGATATATTCAGATCTCTAAAGGACGAAAACTGGAGATGACGAGGGGGAGAGCGATACAAGGGGGTAATGGGGTGTGGACTAAAGCACACATGGGGTGTATCATATATTAATTCTTTTAACTAGGCATATTGTGTAAATGTTTATCCACGAACATATCAGTTAATTCATTTTTCCCCGACTATGTCCTCGAGTCCGAACACGCCCCTCCTGCTGTTGTTGCGGCTCACCCACTGCGGCTACGCATCCGGCGCCGTCCGCTCATATACCAT
Source organism: Trachelipus rathkii (assembly GCA_015478945.1). Classification (NCBI taxonomy): domain Eukaryota; kingdom Metazoa; phylum Arthropoda; class Malacostraca; order Isopoda; family Trachelipodidae; genus Trachelipus; species Trachelipus rathkii. Next base: position 61,904 of record JABUQX010017068.1, on the reverse strand, counting down.
GTAGACATCTTCTACTCTATAGACAAAAACCCTTCTCTTTCTCCCGCCCCAAAGGACTTCGGACGCTCGCGCCCTATATCGACAACCGTGTAGCCCGGTCTAACCAGGCCCTTATACGGAATGCTATCGTAAATCACCCCTACTACCTCATACCACCTCTACTCACCACTCCCATCCCCCACCTTAATTAAAAATATTATATATATACATATAATATAACTCATATATACCGTGTAAAATATAATAGAAAAATATAATAGTTTTTAAGAATATAATTTAATTTATATTATATTTTATTATATTATATTATGTTAGTTTCACTTATAGCAAATATAGGCGGGCATCTTGGACTCTTCATAGGAATGTCCATTGCAACAATGCTTGAAGTTTTGGAATTCTTTTTCGACGTCTTTTTAATAAGCGGAGGATGCGCAAATTGTTGCAGAAGAAGACAAATAATGAGTAGAGCTCCTTCGAGAGCGAGATCCTTTGGGAGGGCTGCTATCTTCGCTAATCACAGTCCGCCGGATTATGACCACGAAAGACAAGTACCAGGTATAATAAACAAAAGTTTTTATGATTTGTTTTAGCTAAACCATTTCCGTATGATTGTCTATAATTGTATAGAATGCTCAAATCAGTTTCTTATACCATTTCAGTTTCGTTAATAATTTAGGTATTTGCATTACGTATTAGCATACCCAAATTCCCCAAACAACATTCAAAATGTAAATTACTTGACAATTATCTTATAAACTGAACTCAAACTGACATTATATATTCCTCAAGTAGAAAAAGTTAAAACTAAAAAATTTAACTTTAGTAATATTTAGATTAGAATCCTCTATACAAATACACATTAACAGAATTCAATTTCACTTTCATGAAGGCATGCCAATCTAATACTGTGGTAGATAAAATGTATCACAAAGTCTACGAGCCTTGGTTATACTACCGACTAATCATAACAACAAATATTAGCAGTAGATTAAAGGCAAACTTTGAGCTGTACAGTATTAACCCTTAAAAACAATTAAAATGTACCACAAACCTTACGAACCTTGGTTATACCAAACAAACAATGGCTAACAGTAGATTAATGTGAAACTTTGATCTGTAGAGTATTAACAATTAATGGATAAAGAAAATACACCACACAACACCACTGTTCCGTTTCCAAAACCAGTAATTAACATTGTGCTTACTCAATTGCAGTTCCTTTATTTCAGAAGAGAGAAGATCAACCATTGATCCCGACGAAGGCGCAAATAGAGTACAGTAAATATGACAACAAACCTTCTCCATCTCCAGTTTGGGATAAATATATTGTATTAAAAATATTTACCAATCAATTTGTACTTATGAAGATAGTTTTTTTAAAACATGATCGCAAAATTAAAAAATTTAAAACTGTGAATCTGGTTTGTTAATATAAAAGGTAAAACAAAAAAAAAACACCAAAAAACGACAACAAAAACAAAAATCCAGAATCTAAATTAAAAAGCAAGTCAATAGTAGTTGTTACATTTAAAAACATGCAATTGTCGCATTATAGTGTTAATATGTTCTGCAATATTCCTCTGCCTAATACGAAAAATAAAAACATAAAGATAGGCTAAAACAAACTCGTGAAGTTAAAATCATCTAAGTACGATTTCTTGAAAATAATTAGTTTTCCAATATTTCCACTATAAATTCGTCCTGTAATCTTCTAAGATTTTAATAAAAGTTTCGAAAAAAAATATAACCTGTTTTTATTTCCATTTGGATTTCCGTACAATACGTTTTAGTTTGTTTTTACAATGTGCTTTGTTGTGACGGATATATTGAAAGTTTGAAGAAAATGGCACATAACTTCGATAACTTAGCACCCATTGATGCAAAAAAACTGTCGTCTACGATCATGATCCCTCATACAAGAAAAAGCAAACAACTGCCTTTACAAACGCAATACTTCTTGTAATAAGGAACATTTTTAGACATGTTTTTTTGCGTGTGGGTTATAAATATCGTTCACATACAGTAACAACCTTTATTTACATTGTATTGGAGTTAGAACCACACTACGTGTTTTGAAATTCTCCATCAATTATACTCATAAATAGTAAACTCTATATGCGTTTTCAGAAGTTTTGGTTTCATTGTAACTAGTTATAACTAATATTATGTTTCAGATAGAGCAATGAGTTGAATGGGTTACTTACTTCCCATCACTATACTAATAAATACTATAAATATAATATATAATATTCAATTAAAAGAAAGCCTCCTAACAATAATAATATAAATTAATTAATATAATAATAATAATACTAATAATAATAATTAATAATAATAATAATAATAATAATTCATAATAATAAATAAAATAATATAATAATAATATAATAATAATAATAATAAAATAATAATAATAAATAATAATAATATAATAATAATAATATTATATAATAATAATAAATAATAATAATAAATAATAATAATAAATAATAAAATAATAATAATAATAATAATAATATAATACATAAATATAATAATAATAATAAAATAATAATAATAATAATAATTAATGATCAGCGGTTGGTTTTTAAATCTTGGGTTAAAATCCCAGTCAGCAAGTAAAAAAAAAAAAATTGTTGATATTACTTTCTCCAATGCTCCATTAATAAATAAATTAAAATGTAATAATTATATAGATTAAAATAGGTACTAAAATAATATATTTCAGATTACCTTGGAAATATTTAAGAGCTTTTACTGGTTGCAGTGATGATGATAAAAATTCAAATGAAATAAACAAAAATCTGTGGTTTATTATACCAATATAGTAGTAGTATATGGATATTATTTTACAGGGTATTTTTATAATTTTATAAACATTTCAAGTTAATTAGTAAAAGATTCATTGCTGGGCAACTTTAAAACAAAAACCTACCACATACACAACTTAAATTTTAACTACTAAATAATACCTATTAAAATTTATCAGTTTTAATAATCATTACACTACAATTACTACGGAATATACGAAACAAATTAGTATGATCAATATATTGTAAAAACCGTACTGGCTATCGGAAAGAAGATAATGAGATTCCAGATGGTCTAAGAAGTGAGAGTTAAGAAGGGTTTCAAAGATCTTAGATAGAATACAAGTGAGAGCTATAGGGCGATAGTTAGAAGGATCAGAGGGCTTCTTTTTTTTGGAAATAGGTTTGTTTGACATGTGCGTGCTTCAACACATGAGGGAAAGCGCAGTATTGAGAACATAGAGAATATAGTTGAGAGAGGGGCCGAAGAGTTAAGGCACATTCCCCTCAAAAAACACGGGAGGAATGCCATCCGTGGGCCACCCGCCTTCCTAAACGGTTCATATATTCTGTGCAGCTCAGCCACGACCGAATCAATGTACAAATCAGGAAAAGACCATAGGACACCTGAGAGGAAAGGAGGAGGGAGGGGAAGGAGGAATGCCAGAATCGTCAGGGTTGAGTTAGAATAGAAAGAAATAGAAAGCCGAAGGAGATTGGGCCATTCTTCAGTTGAAGAGTTAGCAACAGAGGCCATTCACAGATAATTAAAGGAGGGAAATGGATGATTATACAGAAGTTATTAGAGAATGTTTTTTATGGCAAGAGGTAAGAAAGATTTGTCCATAGAAAGACCAGAACAAGGTTTAGCGCATTCGTTTGATGAAAACCTCGCTTGCTCGTCGAAGAGTATCCCTGCCACGATATATATATAATATATAATTATATATATAACTATATTATATTTATAATATATATATATATATATATATATATATATATATATATATATATATATATTATATTATATATATATATATATATAATGAATTCAAAATTTAAAAAATTATCCCATAACCTTTGCAACGATTTGCAAATCATATATGAGAACTGGATGTGGGTGGGCCAACAGATACTTGTGCTTAACTATATTTATTTTTTATGCACAATTCTGAGGACTTTCACAGAACAATACTAATTCTATAGCTGGTTTATAGAAATATATCACAGCGAAAATACGCAACTTTGTAAAAACTAGCCCTTCTCATTCACTGTTCGTATTAAACATTTTGCTTTCCTCAACAAAGCGATGGAGAGGCTTGTAATCCATTTCTTTCGATTAAACAGAGAGACGCGAGATGTTCGGCAGTCTCAAGTTTAAGGTATGTAACTTTGCAATCTGTCACATGAATGGCTCTCGGAGAGGAGAGATTTTCTTACGAGATTGATTGAAAGAAAGATTCTATATATTGAATAGCAAGCGACAGGATTGGTCGTGTGAGCAAATGCGATCTAGAGGCAGTTGCTGAAGAGAGTACTGTCAGGCACACTCGATGCAGAGACGCATAACTTAGAGTACATAATAGAAAGACGG
>JABUQX010017068.1:0-47500 GCA_015478945.1 Trachelipus rathkii | reverse complement strand
CAAACGTGAAAATGACCGCTGACTATCTTATTAGTTTCTTCTCCATTGAAAAATACATTAAAACTTTGCCAAAAGAGCTTGCTACGTATTTAAAAGAGAAAAAAGCGAAAGATATTGATGAAATTATAACCAGTTCAGAAAATTATTTGGAAGCGCATATTATTAATCTAATGTCACGTCACGTCACGCACACAATCAAAGTCACAGTAGTGATAACCATAACAGCAATTGCAATTTTAAAGGGAGAAATAATACGAGTTATCACAGCAATGATAACATAAAGACCACAAGCCAACACACATCACGACCTATGAGTAATGGAACAAAGAACAACAACGTGAGGAACGACAGACGTGAACACCGTCGTAGCAATAGTGAACCAAGAGCAATAGTCACCTGCTACAGATTTTCAAAGAGAGGGCACTTGGCACGAGATTGTAGAGCACCTCATTACTTTAATAATAGTGGCAGAAATTATAACAGTTATAATAATAAGCAAAGGGAAGATGGGAGAAACACGGCAGCGTCCGGTGATTTTGGAAAAGGAAGAAAAGCCCTGAGAAACTCAGGTGAATAACCATCTCTCCCTGCTGATAGATGTATGGTTAGCGATGCAGATGAATATTTGCACCATCTACCGATTACATATGGGAGAGTGAATGGATTTCGGGTACAAATTCTTCAAGATATTGGATGTAATTCTGTGGTAGTACGTGAGAATTACATACCAAAAGAGTGTTATACATGGACACATGCAACTATGTTATTGCTAGACAGTACGGTGAGGGAAGTTCCGCTCGCAAATGTGGTAATAGATACCCTTTATTTTGTTTGTAAGACGACCGCAGCAGTACTGCCAGAGGTCTTATATGATCTTGTAATTGGAAATATTGATGGGGCATTACCCCCATACCAGCCAAATCTCTCATGGGAAGAGAATGTGTGTCATTGTCCTAGTAATGTACAGGACGGGACATCTCAGAAGGAGTTGTTATTACCCCTAGTAGAGAGAGCTGATGAGGATTAATTTGAGGAATCAAGAGAGAGGCGAAATGCCGTCCAGTAAGATTATGTTCAAGTTAGGGCGAGAAAGGAAGTTCAAAAGATAATGGAGGAAGAACCGTCTTGTCAGCAACATAAAACCATACCAAAAAAAACAGATTCACCCTTGGAAGCACTTATCTGCGAGAACCAAAAGTCCCAAGATTCTACTGTAGAAAAAGTAGCAAATGAGAAAGAGGAAAATGTTGTTATTTCTGAAGGGCCACGTATTATTAGTGAGAATGATACCAAGGTATCTGATGTCCCGTGATATCTTTTGTAATTAGTTATGTTAATAATAAGTGTCATGACAATATGGAAGTTAGTGCCACACAAGAAGATAGTTTAGTGCCACATGTAAATAGTTTAAAGACACATAACGTTGCAGCTCAGAATGAAATAGAGGAGGCGCATGATGAAAAGATTGTAGAATTGATGCACGACAGAGAAGTTTTTAAGGAGCGACAGCGGGATGACAATACTTTACAAAGAATATGGAGATCAGTGGAAAAAGACGAAATGAAATATGTGTTAGTAAATGGTATATTATATAAAATGGTGATAGAGAATCAAATTGATAGATTCACATTAGTGGTGCTAAAAGAGTACCGGAATAAAGTGTTGAGGGTGGTGCATGATGAGGTGTTTGGATACCACCAGGGAGAAAAGAAAACAATGGGAAAGATTACTCAACAATTTTTCTGGCCTAATTTATACCAGGACGTAACTAAACATTGTTATTCGTGCAACATTTGTCAGCAGACATGTTTAAAAGGGAGAGTCACAAAAGTTCCGCTGTGCCCTATGCCGATCATCGAAGAGCCGTTTCAGAGAGTTATAATAGATTTGATAGGTCCCATCGCTCCACCGTCATCAGAAGGCCATCAAAATGTTTTATACTTGTTGATGCCGCCACGTGATATCCAGAAGCAGTTCCTCTTAAGAGCATATCAGCACAGAAGGTGATAGATAGCCTGGTGTCTATATTTATAAGATTATGTGTCCCCAAAGAAATGCTGAGCGATAATGGGAGACAATTTACGTGTAAACTGATGAAAGATGTGACGAAAATGCTGAACGTTCGATAAAAAATTTCTGCTGTTTACCATCCGATGAGCCAAGGTTTGACGGAAAAATTTAATGCAACTTTAAAAACAATGCTGAAGAGGATGTGCAGTGAGCAAGTAAGAAGATGGCACAAGTTTATAGAGCCTTTACCTTTTGCATAAAGGGAAGCCCCACAGGATTCTACAGGATTCTCTCCATTCGAATTTCTGTATGGTTGAACTGTGAGGGGTCCAATGCAGATATTGCATGAGATCTGGGCGGGAGATATAAGCCCAGAACAGGCAAGATCGACGTACAAGTATGTTTTCGACTTGAAGGAAAGACTTAATGAGACACTAAAATTAGAATGAGAAAACTTGGGCAAGGCTCAAATAGCACAGAAAAAAACATTATGACAGAGGTGCTAAGAGTAGGAAGTTGAAGGTGGGAGACATGGCGTTTGTATTGCTCCCAACTTCAAACAATAAAATGCTAATGCGTTGGGGTGGGCCGTATCAAGTTATCAAACCGTACGATAAAGACAATTACAGACTACAAGTAGGGGAGGTAGTGAAAACGTATCATATTAATCTGCTGAAAAAGTATAATGTGAGAGAAGATAGTAATGAAGAAGAGGGAGAGGAGAAACATCGGAGTAAAGAAGGTGCTTCGGCAGTAATATTGAATACAGAGACCGAAGAAAACATCAATTTATCAGATATTGATCCTTCACCTAAACAGAAGGAGAGATTATGTGACACCAAGATAAGTGATGAAATCACGGATCCTATGAGGAAGAATTTGATGAAAATTTTGAAGCAATACGGAGACATTTTTACAGATGTGCCTGGTACCGCCAAGAACGATTATCATGCCATCGAAATCATAGATAACACTCCTATAAGATTAAAACCGTATACGTTACCATACACCACCCGCACCGAACTGAAAAAGGAGGTTGAGAAGATGATTAAGATGGGTATTATTGTTAAAACAACCTCACCATACTCTGCACCAGTGGTAGTGGTCCAGAAAAAGGACGGGAGCAAGAGGGTGTGCTCCGACTATAGAGCTCTGAATCGGGTCACGATTTTTGATCCAGAGCCCATGACCACATCACAGACACTATTTACCAAGTTTGCCAAGGACCGATATTACACCAAGCTTGACCTTTCAAAAGGTTATTGGCAAATACCAATCAGGCCTGAAAACACTTTCAAGACCGGTTTCTCGACCGAGGACGATCATTTCCATTATGTTAAGTTACCATTCGGAAAAGTTAACACAGGTTCTACGCTTGTAAGGGCTATGCGCAGAATTCTGGATGGGTTCTATGATGTCGATTTTTACATCTACGACATCATAATCCACTCCCAGACCTGGCCTGAACATTTGAATACGATTCAGAACGTACTACAAAGATTGAAGGAAGAAGGTTTCACGATACGCCCAACAAAATATGAGTTTGCGTCTTGCCGCGTTGAATTCCTAGGACATCATATTGGGAATGGAGACAAAGGAATCCACGATGAGAATGAAGCTAAAATTATGAAGACGGAGCCACCTAAGAATAAAGAGAAGGTGCGTTCGTTCTTAGGTCTCAAAGGTTATTACCAGGCCTTTTGAAGGATTATGAGAGGGTCGCCGCCCTTCTCACAGACCTCACAAAGAAGGGCGAACCCACAAGAGTCCGGTGGGAAGCAAAACATCAGTAAACATTTATGAAACTCAAAGAAGCGTTGAGCTCGCAACTGATACTAAAAATGCCCAGGTTAGTTAAAGTCTTCACGCTGCAGGTGGACGCGTCGGACACATCTCTTAGTTTTGTCCTCCTCCAGGAAGATAATGGAATCTTACATCCAGTGTCATATGGTAGTAAGAAACTTTCAGGGGCCCAGCAAAGATATTCAACATTAGAGAAAGAAGCATTGACAATTGTTACCTGAATAAGAAAGTTTGAACCTTACCTTTACGGAAGAGAGTTGTCTTACAGTCGGATGACCGACCCCTGACTGCCATGAATAAGAAAAAATATGAGAATTCACGGATAATGAGGTGGTCTCTATTTCTACAAAGATATAGATTTATTTTGAATCACATTAGTGGTAAAGATAATGTGGTCGCTGACTACCTGAGCCGATCATTTAATAATGAAACATTGGATACATTGGCAAAGTCAACATCTGAAGAAGGAATCAAATAGGATACAACCAAATGTTCTATCAGCATGTGAAGAAGAAAAATTAAGAGTAATTTGCTCGAGATAGAAAGGTTAAAATGTAATACGAAGGAGATGCTAAGTAGAAATTTGCTTTTTTAGTCATTTCCCACTTATATGTTTAATAATCCTCCTTTCATTGCGTGTCGTCCGTAGTTGCCCGCTCTATTCCCATATATTTATATATATATATATATATATATATATATATATATATATATATATATATATATATATATATATATATATATATATATATATATATATATATATATATATATATATATATATATATATATATATATATATGGCTATTTATAAGTGGTTGACTCCAGGAGCGAAAAATCAATAATTAATGTAATGTTGGTTTTAATAATTTTAGGTGGGACATTAAATTTTTGGGTAAACCAACCTAAACTAAGCCTATCCTAATCCTAACCTAACCTAACTTAACTCTAACCTAACTAACTTAACTGGTGAAACAATCCTTTTCTACTACCTGGATCAACTGACTTATAACGTCCCAGAAAAAAAAAAAAAAAAAAAAAAAAAAAAAAAAAAAAAAAAAAAAAAAAAAGAAAAAGAGTGAGAAAGAGGAGGAGGAGAGAGAGAGAGAGAGAGACACACACATTTTGAAATCTAACAATGGCATTTAACATGAGAGAGAATTAGGTGGGGAGAGAGAGAAAGAGAGAGAGAGAGAGAGAGAGGAATCAATGGATGGAGGATGGTGAGGAATAATATATATATATATATATAATCTTATGTTAAAATTAAATAAATATATATATTAGAAAAATATTGAAAGATATAAATCAATTTTATTTTGCGAAGAGGAAGCTCAATTTCTCAAATATGGTTTGTTTTTCTCTTCTATTTTCATTGGGACCATATATTTAATTTAATTTCCTTTGTCTTCCACAGGGTCACAAATCACGCTCCGCTCATGCTTATATCTATCTATTTAACTTCTGATTTCAGGTGAAATTTGTATATATGTTTTGACTTTCTAATTGTGCTACCTTGTTATTGGATATTTAGGTAATCGAGAATACTATTTCTTATATAAAAATTCTTGCACAGCATTTTTCACAACCTTTCTCCCATCTTTTTTCTAAAGTCTAGCATGTGTCGTTCTTGTTGGTAATTCTTAAATGTAAATTATCGCTATTGCAAGTGTATTGATTGGTAATGTTATTTCGTTCGTACAAGCAAGCTTACATTATGTGTTTTCAGTGTAAATATTATTATTAATTTATTTTTAGATGTTTTAAAACAATTTTGGTTTCTAAATATTTAAATGTTACCTACTGTGGTTTTTTTAATATTATTTATTAATTGATAAATAATATTAATGATCTCTCTTTTGTGACAAAATTTTGTGTGCGTTATTTTGACATATTCTGATGCACAGCAGGCGCTTTCTCACGTACAGGCGTCTAGACATTTGAGGTATACAAGTAATGTCTTCACATACCAAGTATTTCTATTGAAAATTATTTTAATAGAATTATTTTTTAAAAAATATAAAGAGTTTGAAATTTATTTTGTGCTACGTTTATTTATTTATTCATTTGGTTTCAAATATATAATGGTTTTTCGTAATTTGATATTCTGTCTTCAACAGAAAATCAAATTAGAAAACGGGATCGTTTAAAACACCTGATTTTCGTGACATACAAAGAAACAGACAAAATTCAAGTTCTTTATTTTTAAATATATTTTGGAATAAATATAAAGTACAATATACTGCACTGTCCATTTTATTCTTTAATTTCACACATACATAACATATATATGAGAAAGAGGAGAGATGAGGAAAACACACACTATATATATATATTCGTAAATATATCTTTCTTGAGTTTAATATTTTAAAAGAGTGTAGTAATTTATTTATTTTATTTTATTAAAATATTTGGGTTATCCACGTCTATCAATTGATACCGATTATTATTTTATTTATCTATTTGCTTAATTTCCTTAAATATTGAGAGTTATTCAATGAGGTATTTCATTTGATTTGAGAGAACTCTACAGGTAATATATATTGGTAATAAACATCGCTGACTTCAGTCGGCTTCGGGTACAAAAAGAACCCGACGTCCGACTTAGTACTTTTATTCATCACCACAGTATTTTGGTTGATATGTCTATTTTTTGAATAAGATTTATTAATGTGTACAGGTTATTGACATCTCCAACGTGGTATTAAGATTACTGCTATTTTATGAGGACGAAATCAGAGCGTTATCGGATGACATTTGTCTTGGGGGCCTGGCCATGGATTGATCGTATATTTGGATAGTGTAAGTAGACAATATATTAATTTATAACATGACAATATGCTATAGGGAACAATCTGACCTCGAACTCCTGCAGCAGTACTGCATATATAGCCATATCGCTCGCGTCTATTTGGAGCACAAAAGACTTAGTGAGGTTGGAAAGACGTAGTATGGGTTTACAGACTAACATATTTTTCAGTGCCACGAACGCCTTTTCTTGGGCTACTGGCCATACTACTTTATCTAATTGCTTATTTTTCGTAAGGTCAGTTAACGGTGCAGCTATAGTTGAATAATTGGGTATAAAATTCCTGTAAAACCCTGTCAATCCCAGGAATGATCTTACCCCTTTCTTCGTGCGTGGCCTCTCTGCGTCTCTGATTTTTTTACATTTTCGTCGTTTAGACCGACGACCCCTTCGTTCATCTTATGGCCGAGAAACTCTAGATCTCTAACGGTTATCTCGCATCTTAACGGTCTGAGAGTAGCAATAACGTCCGCCAGTCTATTCAACAATTCTTTAATTTCAATTACGTGATCGTCCCCGGTTTCTGTATAAACGATTATATCGTCTAAGTAACAACACTGGCCAACAAAGATTTTGCTGCAAAACATTTGAAGGTCATTTTATAGGTAACTTGTTGCCCTGATTCCGAATATTACCTCCGTTTTCCTAGATTGGCTCTAATTTTTTAGATACAGGGTGGTCACAAAAATACATTAATAACAACAATTTATGTTAGGTTGTAACGTAATTCACAAAAAAAAAACACGAAAGATATATATCAAATTGTTAATGAGTAAGTACATAAAATGCTAATAGGTCAAAACATTCAAATCAGTACAATGAAATCACAATTAATGCATTACAAATCGCTGTCAATACGAGTGTATTCTGTGTGTAGAATGTGGACAATCACGTTGAAGGCTCCAACAATAGTCTGCCATCATGTGTGTATCCCATCTTCCATTGGCTATCTTTCTCTTCCATTCATCCTTGAATATCTTGATGGAACTCTTCCCTTGGTATTCCTCACTATAACATCCGTTTAGATTATCCAGAGACGATCTAAGTGACTATGTAGAAAGTGAACTTTTAGGCTCATATTAGCATTCAAATTTTTAAAGTCTGAAAGCATTTTCTGTACGAGTTCTACATAGTTGCCAGATTTATGGTTGCCCAAAAATTCTGAACAACCAAGACAAAAACTTTCCAGGCAGATAGCCTTCATATTCAGTCATGGAATTTTATGAAATTGTACCTTGATGATTTTGCGAATTTGAGGGGCCGCTAAAGATTCAGCTTTGAGTTTCGTCCATTACTCAAACCCTGGAGAAAAAAAATCTGCAAATATAATTGAAACCTTCACCATCCTTGTCTAGGGCCCTAACAAATTGCTTCATCAGTCCTAGTTTGATGTGGAGTGGTGGGAAAATAATTTTTCCCCTGTCAACCAGTGGTTCGTTAATGATATTTGATGCACCTACAGTTATATTTTCCCTAGCAGGCCATACAACTTTTTTCCCAGTGGTCTTCTTTCGCCCTACTATCCCACAAGCATATGAAACAAGGGTACTTAGTATATCCGCTTTGCTGCCCAAGTAAGATGTTGACCATATTCAAATCAACGCCATAATAGACCACTGTGTGTTCAGTCTATATCTAGCTTCTTCAAGATCATTCTTATATTTTCATATTCCTCTTTCAGTTTTGTTGAGTGACCTATTGGAATCGATGCATAACTATTGCCATTGTACAATAAAACACACTTCAAGCTTCTCGTTGAACTATCCATAAACAATCGCCAATCTTCTGGTCGGTATCTAGGTAACCCCATTTGGAATAGTAGTCCAGGGATGTTCCAACAGTATACTAGGTCTTCTTTTTCAATGAAATATGGAAGATAGACTACCTCTCTTGTCCGAAAAAAAGTTATTTTACATTCGGCCTTGAGACAGTTCTTTTCACTTAGTCTAGATGCTAAAAGCTCAGAATCTTGCTTGGAGAGACTTAACTCTCGTACTAAATTATTGATCTCTTCCTGGGAGAACTGTTGCTGTGTAGAAGTACTTTCTTCATATTCATTACCGCTATCTGCACGTGTGCACACCAAATTCTGGATATCTTCTTCATCAGACAATTCTAGGTCTTGGAGTGTAGTGAACACTAGGATAGGGACATCGTCGGAATGTTGTACAGGTCGCCTTGCTGATTATAAATCCGGATATTCAAATTTACGTTTCTTGTAACGATTGATACCTTTCACATTAACCAAACAAAAACAACAGTCACTGGTGAAAAAAAACTATATTACTGTAAAATATGCATTAAAAAGGATATTTGTATAAGAGTAAATCTAGAACACCCTGTATCTCAAGAACTAGAGCCAATCTTGGAAAACTAACGTAATTTCTGAAATCAGCACACCCGATATACTATAAATTCGATAAAATATCCTTGGCAACAAAAAAAAAATTTTTTTTTGTTGGCCAGTGCTATCAGTACTCCTCATAATCCTGAGTATTTTTCTCACAGCCCTCACCAGTGTGGCACCTGCTTTTACTAGACCAAAAGGCATCCTGAGAAATTCAGAATGCCCGTCTGGCGTTACAAAAGCTGTTTTAGGTACTTCTTCGCTTCTTACCGGGATCTGCCAATAACCTTTACCGAGGTCAATCTTAGAGAAGTATTTGTCTTTCGCAAACTTCGAGAAGATCTCTTCCGTTACGTCCATCGGTTCCGGGTCGAATAATTAACCTGGTTTAACTTCCGATAATCTGCAAACACACGATTGGATCAGTCTTTTTTTTCACCATCACTATTGGTGATGCATAAGGAGTAAGGAGAGTCAGACTCCCAAATCACTCCCATTTTTAGCATTCCACTGACCTCTTTTTTGAGTGTTTCTCTGAGCGCATACGGTATGGAGTACAGCTTCCTCTTAATAGGGACTTTGGACGTCAAATTGATTTCGTGATGCACAATATCCATTTTTCCTGGAAGGTCCCTAAATACCTGTTCGAAATCGCGTTAATATCTCTTTTATTTCCGACCTTCTGTCTTCTTCTATCTCTGTCCCTATTTTGATATCTTCGACGCTTTCCTTAGACGTGCAGCTCCCTATGATAATCTCGTCCTCTTCTAAATCGATTTCTTCCTTCTCACACCGTTCAAAATCGACAACACCTACGCACGAGATGTGTAAGGTATCCGGCGTTTCTTCATCCCTTTTATTGTATATTTTTAACAGGTTCGCATGGTACGTCCTAACTTTCTTCTTATTGACCCGGCGTTTCTTCATCCCTTTTATTGTATATTTTTAACAGGTTCGCATGGTACGTCCTAACTTTCTTCTTATTGACCTTCACCCTATAGTCATTTTCGCCAATTGTACCTACGATTTCGTAAAAACTCTTCCACTGCATCAGAAGTTTATTACTTTCAGTAGGCAGTAATATTAATACAGAGTCGCCTATTTCGAACCTTCTTTCCTTAGCGCTCTTATCATAGTAATGTTTGTACCGATTCTGGGCCTTTTCAAATTCCGACGATGCTATCTTTAAGGTCTCCTCTAATTTTTCCCTTAACTTAAAAACATACTGATAACTGTTCATCACCTCATCCGGCTGCCGTTCGTTAACCCAAATTTCTTTCGTTATCTGCATGGGTCCTCACACGGTTCTCCCATACAACAATACAAAAGGCGCAAATCCGGTGCTTTCCTGTGGCACCCCACGGTAGGGGAATAGTAAAGGATTTATAAATTTATTCTTCATTCTAGGTTGTTCACTACAAAGTCTTTTCAGCATCCTTTTCATTGTTCCGTTGAATATTTCAACCAGTTTTCAATCTTCGCCAGTTCTGTCCATTTCATGACGTAATTCTTCAACCTAGCTATGAACTGTATGGGTCTTTCATCATTGTATGCCTTCGCACTCCTAAATTATATTCGGTAGCCATCTTATGTCAAATTGTAGCACATTAAGAGGCCATTATTCAGTTTGTCATAGTCTTTCGAATCTTCTTTAAGAATGCGGGAATATGTGACTAAGGCTTTCCCTGTTAACAAGGCACTAAGTTGTGATGCCTAATTCCTTATATCCCATCCGTTTATTTCCGCAAATCTTTCGAAGCGTTCGAGGTAGCAGTCTATTTCGTTAATGATGTCCGCGAAAAGAGGGAGCTTAGGCACTCTCGCCTTAACATCGTTATCGTTTGCAGCTTGTTGATGATTACCATTGCTTGCTTATAATTCTAATCTCCTGAGCTCTAGCTCGTGCTCTCTTTGTCTCTCTGCTGCTTCTCTGTCAGATTCTCTTTGTCTCTCTGCTTCTTCTCTTTCTTCTCTGGCAGCCTCTCTTTCAGCAGCTTGTCTGGTAGCTTCTCTCTCTGCTACTTCTTTCTATCTCTCAACCGCTTCTTTGGCAGCATCTATTTGTTCCTTTAAAAATTCCCTTGCCTCTTTCCCCTTTAGTCCAAGATCTAGGGCAATCTTTGCTATTGCAGCACAGTAAATATTGAAAAGTTTTATTTTAATAGAAGGTCACACTTTAATATCTATATCACTAGAGTTGTCTTTACTCTGAATGACGACGGTGATATTCTTTTAGGAACTGTTTCAAATAAGACCGCTGATATATTCCTCTTCCTAGAAGCAAGTTCAGACAGAGCCTTCAATTTATTTGTCTAAGTATTTCTTTTTCATTTTAAAAAAGATTCCGGACAGAGCCTCCAATTTATTGTCACAAGATGGTGATTCCGTCAATAACTGTGCGACAATTCCCGGAATTCGTTTATTAAATAACACAAAATAAAACAGTGTAAGTTGTAAAAAATGTTTAGGGTATGATTCACAAAGTAGGTTTCAACTCTCCAAGATACGAAGTGCAGTGAAACCTAATAAGTCTTCAGATTTCAAAGTTATTACTGAGTCGCAGATGTACTCCTTATAATATCAACGATCCTTTACTTTCAGTGAGTAAATTTCTTCCAATAAAAATAGTTCTTCAATCCAGGTGAAAGTCGTTCTTAATACTAATAAACTTTCTTTCAAATAGTTCTAACAAGTTCCTCAAAGTTGTATAACTTAATCTTATATAATACTCCGGAAAGTCTCATAACAAAGTCGACCTAACACAGAATATGCGGGTTAATGTCTTCACCCTGGCCAACTCTGTACAATGGTGGCTTATTAGCGTGTCTCTCTCAACTGAGATTCGTCAAATTAAACCTTTTCTCAGACATTTCCATGAACGTTCTGAAATGTAGTTACCGCTAAGGACATCTTCTCATACAATATTACGTGTAATACTAGAATTACTACTAAACTCATATCCTTAAATATCCCTCAAAAAACAATAGATATAATTTCGGTACCAAACCTAGACAAATATGTATCAAGCGGTTTATCCCTAACACCAAAGTAGAAGCCGCTTTTGTAAGTCAGACCTCTCCATTAATAACATAACACATTAAATGTCAATTGCTAGTTATAGTCACCGGCGTTACTTTCGCAATAAATTAATCGTGTCAATTATAATTTTTTCCTAGCTGTATTAAACTCTGGCGTAAGATCTCTTGTAAAAAGCGATTGCGTGAACTTTCGCTTACTGCGTGAATCTGTCGTACTTGTTGGAACTTTGCGGCTTACGGTCACTACACTTGCAGACAGTCAGAAACTAAGTAGTGATCAGAACACCAATGACGTGCTAGTGTAAAAATTATAGAATCAATGATTGAAAACTGCTAAGGGAGTATGGAGTGGTGTAGTAGAAATATATTATTAAGATTAGGAGTTAGATCAGTTGGGAAGCATTATGACATTATTTACCTTGCCGAATACCGAGATGGCTGTTTGTACGGTTCATGTGCCGACGGTTTTTGTAAGAGATTAGAGTATTGTAGAGAGCAGAATCATCTACTATACTACATACCAATGCCTGAACACTACATGTCTACTTATCTCACTACAAACCATCAACACAAATAGGTCTATTCACACTATAAAAAACAACTTATTTTAATAATAACAATCTTGACTAAATCATGATTCAAAAAAAACATACTGACTCATCATTAAAAAGTCATCCTTGAAAATGTCTTGAGTGGACAAAATCTCATTATTTTAGACTCATTCTTTCAAATAAAAACATTTTAATATAAATTTACCTTAATTCAGAGTACAATTGTAACCAGTTGTAGCGAAGATCCGTATGATCTTATCTCCCTAATATACACCCATAATGCACGGGTCACACACACATCCTACACTATTTATAATACTTATACACACATTCACGTATATGACATACTTACATATATGTCCATATAACACTATATAACAGTTTACTACTTACACTCACACCACAGATATTACTTACACTCACATCAGATATCATACTTATACACTCTACACAGGATTTACTTCCTACTCAACACAGACTACTTTTACACACCAATATACATTACACCTTGCACACAGATTATACACTACATACACACACACATCACCACTACCCACACACACCAACACCCACGCACACTCACTACAACATAAACGTGATTATTAATTAAACACATTATGTTTTATTAACTAATGTATACATTTATATATACTACTATTTCTCTAATAAAATTAACTAAATAAATTAATTTCAAATGATTATTTTCTTTAAAACTCTATTAAATAATATATACAATCTAAATTAATGATCTTAGAGCAAAGAATTTATTATCTAAGTTTAAATACTATTTATTTTGTATAAATTTTAATTGAACTATTAAGAAGTTTTAAAATATAACATTTACTAAAATTTATAATCTATTTTTTATAATTACTAATAAAACATTTAGTTAATTTTAATAATATTAAAAGTCAATAATAATATAAATCATTAAGGCCAAGCCCCTAGCACCCTCTAGTACATCCAAGCTATTAAGTACACGTTTATTATTCTATGACTACTGTTATTACATTAATATCTAGCCATAGTAATAAAGGTTATAAATAAACCAAAATAAGGTTTCTTCTTACTTATATGTGGTAGTTAATATCTAGCTACACATGGCATAACTCGATAATTTTTATATTAAATTAAACGGTCTTTCTAAGAATTTTTTAACAGACATAACCGCTACTGCAGCACCTCCATCACTAGAGCCTATATTCTTAATGGTCAATAGTTTTTTGTTAATTTTGGACAAGTATGGTCAATAGTTAGGTTTGAGAATCTTTCAGATTTGAACTCTGTAAATATTGGGATTTTAAGACCCCTTGTTCCTCAAATTATTATCTTTTCTTCCAAACTACGCACACACAATCCATTTCACGGTCATGGATTACAAACAAAACCACAGACGCGAGACGAACAGTCAACTTTATCACGTTTATCTATACCCACCACTATTCCTCTCTTATTCCTGTTGCCTTATAAAGATGTGTTAAAAAACTATATACTATTTAGTTACTTATAATTTAGGATAATCCTTTTATATCTTCATACTGCAAAAGCCAAAAACTTAGGTCCCAAAACTATATTTTTCAAATTAAGTATTATTTTTTCTGTAAATATATATGTGGTGCAATAACTCTAACGTTATATGCCTAAATATATTTAGGCCTAAAATTTATATAGGATAAGCTTTATAGTAGTTAGACGTCGGGTAAGTTTTAATCCTAATACCCAGGTCTAAAAATGGTAATTTCACCGATATAGAACAAAAGCATTGTAATTATTATTTAATTTTATATAAATATATTTCAACTGAATAACTCATGCCTGGATCGGGTAAAAAGATTCCTCTATTTAGTATACAGGTAAAAAAGGAAATTTAGTTTATTCATACTTCTGATTGTCGGTAATCCCTTAATCTCTAATTTATATGTCATCGTATTTGTGATTGTTACTCAGATAGAATTTTAAATTTTTATCTGAGTTTTTGAAATAATAATTAACGTTTTCTTTAATCTGTGATTTAAGTCAGTGTTTAGTTTTATTATATCTTTATAAGACCCAAAACGCATTTTATAATAACATAGTCATTTATTATATTATAGATAATGGCAACTGAGTTAATTGTATTTTAATTCCTAAGAAGTGTTTATAATTTTTAACATACGTTGTATATCTACAATGGTATTAAAGTACTTCATAAATGAAAGGCCCTTATTAATTTCAAATATAGAATTAGATTTAATAATTTAATTCACTATATACATAAAGCTTAACCACAGGTATATACTCATAATATGACCTCCACCCGCAAAGGCAGCCCAACCCCGCCTCTACCCGCCAGGTGTGCGTCCGCGCGTCCCCGGGCTATACCTGACCTGACAGCGTTACCTCCAGTACTAGAGCGCAATATCTTCCGCACACGTTATATATACTCCGCCCGCGCGTGCGCCCGCCAGGCGCAATATTTCTGCCGCGAATGAATATATATATATATATATATATTATATATATATAATATATAATATATATATATATATATATATATATATATAAATTATTATATATATATATATATATTTTTAACATTTTTCATATATGTCTTAAATTAGAATAGTATATGGTACATAAAGAAGCTTTGTTATATGTGTGTGTGTGTGTATAAGGTAAGTAGAGCGCAGAAAAGCTACGTAGTACAAACATGTGTGATTGATATATAAGTGTAAGTGAGTAAGTCTTCCGATCTAAAGTGTCCTCCTCAATATCTTTCTAAGATGATAATCTTTATCATAGTATGCTTGCGTACCAAAGATGACGCCATCAAAGATGAGCATATCCAAAGATAAACACCAAAGCGAGATACCCAAAGCTAACGTTCATATAAAGTTGAGGCATCCAAAGTCATGAGGCATCCAAAAAGCTGAGGCCATCAAAGTTGATAGGCATCACAAAGCTGAACCATCAAAGTGAGGCATTCATAAAGACTGAGGTCAGCAAAGTTTGAGACAAACAAAAGTGCAGGAGGCATTCCAAATAATAGGGTGCAATCAACATAATAATCACTAAGTGAGTATATAGTGGTGATAGATACGTATGTTAAGTTGTATGTGTGTGTGTGTGTGTGTGTTGTTGTATGCATGTGTATGTATATGTGTGTTGTGTGTTTCTTAAAATTATATTAATAAATACATGTTATAAATGAATGAGTATATAAATAAACCACAAAAATATTAATCTAACATACTTTAATCCACTTCAATACTGTAATAAATTATACGTTAAATACATGATTTGTCACATATTTTAGCTGTTGCTATATTTAAATAACTTCCGTGTATGTGTGAATGATGTATATGTGTTGATTATGATCATTACTAAATTAATTATAATAACAATAGTATAACTAAAGTTTAAATAACACTTAAGTAATTATTAAATAATAATAAAATAAAAAATAAAGTTTGTTATTTAAATAATATATATATATATATATATTATCTGTATATATAATATATATACAATATATATTATATTATATTAACCTTATATATATGTGTAAGTGAGTGTGCTTGTGAGTGTGTTGTGGGGAATGTATATATATTTATGATATATTATAGATATAGTCAGTGTTATGTGTGCTGAGTTGAGTAGTGTATGTGAGTGGTAGGTGTTTCTAAATAATTAATATAATAACAAATATTTAGCATAAGCTAAATAATACATAACTTAAAGTGATAATAATAAAAAAATAAAATAACACAATTTTGATAGCAATAAATTATTACTATTATTATTATATGAGTTGTAAGTCTTGTCCGGGTGTCGCTGTGGTGAGTGTGTGTCTGTGAGTTATTTATTGTACTTTTGTCCTTTTATTCCATAGTATAAGTTCTCTGATATGTAGTTATATATATAGTTGTGTGATATGTGTTTCTAAATAATAATATCGCGCACGAAAATAATTTGCCGCCTGCGCGCACGCGGGCGGCGGGAACGCGGAAAAATATTGCGCCTTGCGGGCTCACCGCGGCGTGAGGACGCGTCAGCGTGACGCACCTGCGGAGTTAGCGTGGTTGCTTCACTTGCGGGTGGGGCTCAGCTGAGCCCTGTGGTTAGCTTATGAACTAGGTGAATTTAATTTAATTATCTATTCTTAGTGAAATTAATAATTATTCCTCAACGTCAGTATTATTAATAAATATATATACACTTAGTAAAAAATTAAAAACACTTATATTTAATTCATCTCTAGTACCTAATATATAATGTATATACTTTTGCCTATTCCTTATTAACAGCTAAAATGACTATATGATTTTAAAATGAGTTGATTGGTCTAAAATAGAAAAAAAAACATACCTTACACCTGCTTACACCAATACAAGTTTAATAAGAACAATCACGTAATTTCAATAAGACGATAAAAAAATTCTGCGACCAATCACATACATAGTCATATAGAAGAATAAGGTATTTACCCCGCACCAATCAATAAAGTAAGGAATACTTTTCCTTGTTATTAACTCTCATGCCTCTATAAAGGATTCTTTCCATCCAGCATGTTTCTCAGTTGATAATTAATTTATATATGAGTAATAGGTAGGCATATGTTAATAATTTATAGTAAATAAAAATTTTTATTTTAGAACCTTACCTATTAAGTCTAGCCTATAGAAATGGTTATACTTTAAAGTATGGCCAAGGCTTGATCCTAGACTATAAGAGTGGGCCTACTGTTCCTTTGTAATGGTATTGATAAGGTTTGTAAAATGTAGCTTAAGTAATGTTTTCCCGTAAATTTTGCATTTAATTTTAAGTTTAAAATTATTTATTATTTAAAATGAGTGTTACTGATATTGACTGGGACTCGCTACAGAAATTTTCTACTGAACCCTCGAGTCAACTTTTGGTAGTTGTCAACCTTGTCAAATGTTGAGGCATTAAAAGGGGCTCTAGCACCAAATCTATTAATAAATTAATTCCTAAAATTAAAGAATTATTAGGCCTATTAGAAGATAAGACTAATGAAATCGTTACATTAAAGAAATTTAGAGATAAATTAAAAACTTTAAATGATAATATTAGTAAAAGTTTTGTAGACTGTCCTGAATATAGTGATGAAAGATTAGAAGCTCTTGAGGATAAAAAGTTTATTACTTACTTATATTAATAAAGTAATTCAGCAGTTGGGTCCAGTTGTTCAAAATAATAGCTCAGTTCAAATCCCCTTAATGCAGTATTCCAGTGTAAAGTTTCCAGAACTGAAAATTACTTCCTTTGATGGAAATCGGTTATTATGTAGCTAATGAGAAAGTATTACGTAATTATTGTATTGAAACTATAAACTTTTAATATACAAAAACCATAATCTTACCAATATTCAAACAAAATTGCTTATCTTATTTTGATCCTTCAAGAGAAGTTTTTTCCTAATAATTCAAACTGTAATTGCACTTAACGGAGTCCGACCGACCTCATATGAGCAGGCTTGGGATACAACTCGAGGAATGTTTATGCTTCACTGCTGCGGCAGAGTAACATTTCTTGATTAAAATCTTTTAAGACTCCCCATTTTTCATTAAGAGTTATAAATTCTTACATGAATTTTATAATATTAATGAATGCCCAAATAAGTTTTACTAAAAAATATGAAATTAATATGAAAAATTTTACAATTACTACTATTACATTTTTAAAGTCACCTCTGGTTGAAAAAAGAGAGAGAGGAAAGAACCTGTGGGTATAAACTGCACCACCCTTTTGAAGAGTTTAAAAAAGCAGTTGCAGAAGCACAAGAACTCTTGGTGACCAAGAAAGTAATAAAGCTATTAATTCTGTAGTTAGTTCTGTTAAGGCATTAATTCAGAGATCATTCAAAAAAAACAAAATTAACAGGCTATCATGACTCCAATCTAAATTTCTAATATTTTTCCTAGTGTAAAGAACGTATAACCTTAAAATCGTTTCAATGTACAACTATAGGCTCGATCGATACAAGTTATGCAACCAATAAAAGTTGCATCATCAGTAATTTTCAACATTCGGTCGTACCTTATATTATGCCTTATAATAAGCGCTTCCACACACTCTACCACAAATTGAAAACATAATAGAATATAGTCACAGTGTAAAAAGTGCTCTACTCTAAATTCCATACAGAAAGAAAAAAGTAAATACCTTAAGGATCCTTTGAAATCTTGTAAAAAGCCGAATTCTCATCTTTCCTTGTGTCTAAATTCTGAAAAATAGATTCCTAATCTCAAAAAGAATGAAAAAAAGATAAACACATAAAGAACAAGCATAGTAAAAGCGTAATACAAATAATGAACGGAAAAGAAAGATTCTATGATGCCGTTTAAGTGTGAATTAGGTGCAAAACTTTCTTCCCTCTCTCATGTTGCCATTAAATGAAATATCTCGTGACCGAGTTTTAAATTTTACGGTGCATGGTTATAAGTCTGCTCTCACAAATAACCTTATAACTACTTTGTGCTTCTGAATAGCTTAGTATATCCACAAAACGCTAATACTTGACACACTTAGCGTATTCACCTAGTTACTATTCTATTTCTACACTATATTCTCTATGCGTCTTCGAACACTTACGCTAACATCTTCTCCTACATTGGGAAAATTTCCTCGCCACACATCCAAATAGAACTGCCTATGGTTGTTGCATACAATTCCTTTAATTTTGAAATGGATGCGCCTTTGATTTAAAAACACTTGCAAGCCCAAGATATTAATAGCTGATGACTTACGTCTCCTAATACTGTTAATTAATTCCTCAAATAACTAATAGGCGCACAAGTATTAAAGACTTCTTAACCTTAGATAATAATTGAAAAATGTTAATGCAATGCATCACCAACTCAAATTCTTGGAGTATGCACTAACTAAGGATGTCATCTGACCTACCTAAAAACCAATAATTTTATAACTAATTTTAATTTAATACTGACGTCGACCATGGTTTAGATGTTAAGTTGGCTCTGAGAACTTTTTTATTTAATATGCTCAATTAGTTAATCTGTCTATCGATGATATCTTTTACACAACTATGATCACATCCTTTAACACGTACTCAAATCCTTCCCAGCCATTCATTTTTCTTTAAGACTGTAAAATAAAAGGAGGAGACATCAATGATGGATCAGCTGGAAACCTATTGCGAATATTCAGGTTATAATACCAACAATTTAACCTCGTTTTTAGAGTTTTCTTATGCTTATGTTAGGCTAAGAACTTTAATTTCAAAGCTTAAAAATAATAAATTACTTACAACAAATGAATGATGAAATCTCTGATCAACAAATAAATGATTGCGTATTCTCTATCAAGTGCCCCTAAACAACAATATATAAGTCATGACTTATTTTTACCTCACTCTTGCGGTTTAATAGAATCTAATGTGAAACCCAACTCATTAAATTAGGGAAAATTGTAGTGACCCCACTGTAAAAATTTTGACAACAGATTGCTATCCTTAGAATTTGATTCCCATCTGAAGATTCTCACCTCCCTCCTTCCTTCATATAGCCAGGCTTTTCAATACTTAAGCAAAAAAGGAAAACTACCATTAAAATGTCTTATTGGAGATAATCTTTCTCTAATGTTACATCTTTGCAAAAAAATTCTGACTAGAGAAGCGCTCATAAAAATTATGGTAAAAACATTAATCAACCAGTGTCAAAATCTAATTTGATAGCTTTAGATATAATAGGGTGTGTTTTGGAAATAAATGTATTCCGTTTTACTTCAGGAGGCTATTCATACAGCTTTTGACGATCTAAGAGGCACAGAAAAGTTAAATAATTTGCACCAAACGTCTAATGGATTAATTTGGTCTATTTACCTTCTGCTTAAATTAACATGAAATTATAAGATAATTTTGCACTTCAGCTATTGAATAGATATTGACCAACCCTCCTTATCGGGTTAACATCTGTATCATGACTGGCTTCTCACCTGTCCATTAAGTACTGCAATTAATCGATTAAGTTGATCTAGGCGATTAGGTTCTAACACCTGAATAAACCTCTTTGAACTTACTATCATCTCTATCTCGCAGTTATTCATGGGTACAGTAAAATCAAATGCATTATACTTTATCTAAAGCGAAATTTTCGCTGAACCTACCACAATAAAGAAGATGCCACAAACCACGGAGAGACATTTATAGCCCCGTGTCTACAAATGTTCGTATTGGCATCCCCTTGCGTTTGTCAAGTCCACCAGCTAGCCATAACTTAAAGGCTTAAAGTATTACTGCAAAAATTGATCTCTTGTCTCAAAGATCGTGATGGGAATGAAATTGTTTCACCAACCTATTTAAAACGAAGTTGCATATTACTAGTAAATACTTTACAATTATCTAATATAACATTTTCCCAGCAATGCCTTTCCTGAACTTTTAAAAGTTTGATGACTATAAGCTTCATGTTTTTTCCGATATCGGTCACGATCTCATCACGGTTAATTTGTTACTTTCCGTAAAAAACAACATGTCTAGTTTAATTCTCTTACTGCAAAAATCTGAATAATATCCCTAAAATCAAATAAGAATATTCAATTGTCAATTAGAAACTTATTTGAGGCGTCATTTTTGGGCTAGAAATTAAATCTGCAATTACCAAATTTAATGAAAAACATTATAGTGCTCAAGTAGCTTTTATACCAGTTTATCTTGGGACGATCTCGTTAGCACTAATTGGATAGGTCAAAAAATCTCTCAACAAATGTAAATCTATCTTTATAAAAAATACGACGGTATTATGATAACTTCAGAAGAGACGTATGCACAATTCCATACATGTGAGTACGTCATGTATCGCGGTGTAGAAAACCCTGTGATTTACTCACTAGGGAAAACTTCGAGTTTAAAAGTTTTAAAAATTAAAAACATTTATACTTCAACATGGATCCATCATTTATTAAGTCTGAAGATCTATGGCCTAAAACATATTTGTAGTTAGATTTAAAAATCAAACATCTGTTATTAATGGCGCAGTAACACATCTTACTGTCAGGTTCAATCAATTAATGAACCCCATTTAACCCCTTTATGTGAAAGGTTTTCAAAAAGAATAAAATAATTTGAGAATACTTACAGTTAGTCTTTAATGATTGACTAAAATAATCATCAAATATCATATAGGGACTCATAATACTTTTAATCCAAAAACCCAATTTAACCCTTCAACAGAGAATAGATACTTTGCCCAAAATTCCCAGTAGTTTTAATAAAGTAGCTTCAAATTATTGGATTAAGTATATTCAAGGTAAATTTTTCCCTAATGAATTAAATTTCCTGCAAAAAATCAAAAAAGGTAGCCCTGTTAATTATCTCCCAGATCTCCAAAAGGATTTAAAACTTTTTTTGGATAAACAAGGTATAATAAGAACCATGGGCAGATACAGATATGGAGGTACAATTCCATATTCTTCAAGGTATCCTGTGCTTCTTCCTAAGGACAGTCATTTACTTAAACCAATAATAGCCACTTGCAATATTGTCACCAAGTCTAATCATGCTGGCTCTATCAGCAACTCTGCCTCATCTTAAGGCAGTAATTTGGATACCCCAATAAACCTGATGTCGAATAAAGACTTGCGTCTTAATTCCTGCTAAAAACATTATCATGTAAAGGCCTATCGATCCATCTCCATCAGTTAGGTACGCCTCTTAAGTAACTTAAGAAAAATCATCTCAGTACTAAAAAGCTCCGCTTACCGTTGAAACCACTGAGCTCCCGACGTGAATATGCGGACTATATTTTGGCAAGTCAACCAAACTCAAATGAAAATCAAAGTTTGCATCCGAATCGTGTCAATGGAGTCACAATTATCCATGTTTGTCATGACATAACTACAGATACTTTTCTAAAAGAGCTTTACCATTTATCACTAACATATTCTCAGCCAAAAAAAACTTATATCTGATTAAATCAATCAACCTTTAAAAAAGCTAGTAAATACTTAACCCAATTGGTTGAAAACTATAAGCAAAGAGTCATTTTGGTGAGGAATGGTAGTTGCTTGCAGATTCACTGTATTACTCCCCAAGAATTTGGGAGTGGTGAGCGATAATTATAGTGGGCTGGTAAAAAGCTCTCTAACTTCATTGAAAAGGTAATTAATTCTAGAATCTAATATCACCACCTTAGTAAAGGAACCAAGGTCAAATATGCATACTATAAATTCAAGGCCTCTTACTTTCATCTGCTCTAATCGAAGCATCCTACTCCCGCAATGTAATATAACTTCTCTCTAATATTAATTGATAGGATAACAAATAAACTAATAATTTTTTAACATATTGCCTGAACAACTGAACTTCATCCACTAATATGTGTGTGACACTAGTTACGATCCACCTATTGACTTAGGGTAATGATATAGAAAATCTACAATGTTACTAACTTACGCAGAATACATAAAACCAGTCTATAATTAACTGAGAGGGCAGCCTGGAAGACAAGAGAAAATTATAGCTGGAAAGGTCAATCTTGAAAAAAACAACATAAACATAGGTTCAAATAAAGTGCCTAAAATTGTGAGCTAAGTCTCTTAAAAAGCAGCCTTCCCCTTCAAATTTTGAATTAATTCTGGTAAAAGGCTGCGATTGTGGGTTTGGATCGCGATGATGAGGGTATTATTAGGCATGTTACATTGCAAACTGGTTCTGGAAGCCAATCAAAGAGACATGTTTATAATCTATATCCTCTAGAAATTCCTCATAATGACGACATTCCTGACAAAGCCCTTATACCTAACCAGATATCAACTGGAAAGAGTTATTCTTGAAAAACCGGTGGAAGAATATAAAATTTATATGCTTAAAAACTAGAAAGAAATATTTTTGAGAAGCGTGGAATTTAGAATTTAAGTATGTAGCAGCATGCCCAGAGGTTCTACTAGGAATTTAAAAAAGTTAATCCAGTATGGAAATAGCTAGTAGTAGTAATTATTTCCTTACAGGCTTTCAAAAATTAATAAACTCTAATAACAAAAAAAAAAAAGAGTCAATATATAAAAAAGAAAAAAACATTTCTTACCCACAAATGTTGGAAAATTTTTATAATGTTCCTACACTCTAGGGATAATAAAATATACCAAAAGACAAAAATTCAGAGACGGAAGTGTCCTTGTTAGGTAACCACTCAACTTTACAAAATTTAAGATAAATTAAAAACTTGACTTTTCTACACTTCTATTTTAGCGAGGTATTTACCTATTGATTTAAACAAAGGGATAGTTTCAAAATCAAAACAGTCTTAAACAATCTGATCCAAAAAATTAAAAAACGTTCAATGTCAGATAGTAGTAACCACATGTAAAATGGCTAGTCTGCTACTGGAAGTCATGAGAAAAAGTTGTGCTCATCCTTTTGATCTGTTTTTGGAAACTTTAAAAATTACATCTGGTGCTAAAGTGGTAAATTGTACGTGAAGAACGGTCTAGCATATTTAGGCGCCCTAACCTTCATTGTTCTAACTTATAATCAGCAAGCACAAAAACTTAAACTGACTCCAAGTTACCTAATTGTTGGTCAATAAACTTAAACAGAAGTTTAAAAGGTAAGGGGCTTCACTATATCTACTCTCAATTTTTATTTAACTCTTAGCATTATTCCTCCTTTCTTTGTTGAATCAAAATCATAACTACAAATTTAAATCTTTTGAATTGTATTTTTTTATTTTTTATTTCTTTCCATTATTTTTTATGATTTTTTACTTTGTTCTAATTCACTCACTATAAAATTGTTTTTTTGCTCAAGTTTATATTTGCCTTTAAACCTTGCCTCATTAACATATTTAAACCTATATTTCTTTTTAATTTTGCTTAGTTTTTATTTTGTTTAAGTTATGTAAA
This sequence comes from Trachelipus rathkii, assembly GCA_015478945.1. Lineage (NCBI taxonomy): Eukaryota > Metazoa > Arthropoda > Malacostraca > Isopoda > Trachelipodidae > Trachelipus > Trachelipus rathkii. The sequence continues at coordinate 23,080 of JABUQX010017068.1, read as the reverse complement.
AGCTAGCTTTGTTTTACATTTATACTTTGTATTACCTTATCTTTACTTATAATTTTTTAATTGTTTTTTTTTTTTTTTTAATCTTAAGCCTTTTAAAAATTTTTATTTGTTTTATTTTTTTTGTTTTGTTTTTTTCTTAAATTTTTACCTGTATAATGGTAACTTGTAAAAATTTTTTTTTGTTATAACTTTGTTTTATATAAGTATTATAATATTTTTAAACTTGGTTAATTTTTTTATTTATTTTTTAATTTTATTTTTTTTCTATTTTCTCTTACTCTCTTTGCTTCCTTTATATACCTTTGTCTCTTTTACTAAAACATTTTCATATCTTCATGTTCTATCAACGTTAAAAATTATACCGCTTTTGTAGAGTGTGGCTCGTGTGCGATGTGTGTGGTGTTGTGTGTGCTCTCTGTGTGTGTGGTGTGTGTGTGATGTGTTGTGTGAGTGTGTGTGTGTGTGTGGTGTGGTTTGTGCGCGCCGACCTACCTCAGGAATGTGTGGCTATGTCATTTATTCTCTAGTTGAATGTTAAGGAGATCATCGCTGAAAAAAAAAAAGTAGACCTAGGATTACGCTTCGTGAGATGTAATGTTAGTACTTACTGTGTTAGTGATGAACCTTGTTAACTGTTTGACTGTTGTTTCCGCTTAAAGATTGTTAGGTTTTGTCGCTGCTACATTATTTTCTTAGTCAGTTGATCTATGTTAGCTTTATTAATGTGAAAAACTTTGTTACGTTAGAGTCTACTCATTGGTCTGTATGGAGTAATTACACCATCGTCGGGCTAAATTTTTTGTTAAATTTTACTATGTTGATGTAAAAATATCAGTGATATGTTAGAATAAAATGTTAGTAAGTTACGTTCAGCGCTGCTTTGTTAGTACTTTATCGTTTGTTAGGTGTGGAACTTTTGTTAATGTTGACTGCTTCTTCCAGTGCGTAAGATGTGTTAAGTTTTGTCGTGTGGGTATCACACAGATCTTAAGTCAAACGCTATATGTCTGATAACTCTACGTCAAACCTACTATTGATTAAGAGTCTTTATCCTTAAAGAACCTTAGAAGTATTTTCCCGATCTTCCCTGTGTGACCCAAAAATATACGTAACAGTTGACCTTGATCATCAGATACGCATTCTCAACACCGCATCATACTCAATAGATTCAATACGATATGGAGCGGGACAGGGGGCTGAATGGATAAGTAGATGGAATGTCGTTTGAGTTTACATCGTTACTGCTTATATAGTGTAGTGAAAATCATGACAATCTATATCCGCGTCTAAAAAATTTGACCTTAATCAAGTTCACATCAACCGAACACACAGATGTGTCAGACGACTTGCGATATGTTTGATTTTAGTGGATTTTACTGCCTTATTAGTGCTATGCTAAAACGCTACAATTCTTTCAGTAAAAATTCGCACCTTAATCAATACGATCTAACTAGAACATCAGCCCATTGTCATGCACGGAGGATGAGATAGGGTTTGATTTAGGATTTCACAGCTTTACTGTATGTAAAAACATGTACAACTCTAGCTAAAAAAATTTGCCTTCCATCAATCAATCACCAGACATAGATCATAGATTCCACAACCTGAACAGGAGGAGACGACCATGGCTGGTAGATATCATTGACCTTTTACCTATTACTCGCTTGTAGGTATGTAAAACATGACAAATTAAGTAAAAAATATGACCATTAATCAATAGATCAATAGATCAATAGATCACAAATGACAGGATAAGGGTAATATGTGTGTGTGGTTGATTGATTTTACTGCTGTAGGACGTAGAAAACAATGACAATTTTAGTAACAAATTTGGCCTCTAATCAATAGATCAATAATATCAATAGGAATCAATAGATCAATAAGATCAGCAAACACGACAGCTGAGGAGGCTGGATAGTGGGTTTATTTAGTGATTTACTGCTGATATGGTTGTAAAACATGACAATTCTAGTAAAAAAAGTTGACCTTAATCAATAGATAATAGAACATAAGATCAATAGATCAAAGGATCACGGATGGACATGAGGGTGGCTGTTAGTCTTATTAGTGATTACTTGCTTTTAGGGTATGTAAAAACGTAAATTTTTTACGTTTATTAAACTAAAAGTATTAAAAAATTTTAACAAAACAAAAAGTTTAAAGCAATAAAAAAATAAAATTCATTCAGAAATTGAAAAAGAAAAAAAAAAATTATTATTAAAGTTAGAAAAATAAAAAAATAAAAAATAATTTTTATTTCTATTTTTTAAATTATTTTTTAAAAATAAAACTTTCAAAAAAAAATTAAAAAAAAAAGTTACAACTAAAGTTAAAAGAAAAATTATCCAAACAAATCAAAAATGAAAATTCAAAAAAAAATTCTAAAAAAATTAAAAAATAACAGTTAGAAAAAAATAAATATATACCAATAACCTAATTGAAAGTTCAATTCCAAAATTTCAACTCCAAACTTCCAAACTTCAACACCAAACTTCCAAACTTAACTCTAAACTTCCAAACTTTTCGAACCGACCTATATGCGAAGCTATGGAAGAAAAACAAGATTATTTAAATATAACGTTATAAAGAAAATGAGATTTGAATATTATAATATGCTATTCTTCAACATTTAGAAAATAAAGGTTATCTTTGCCAGATGCCGAAGCATTTGAACTAAACGTGTACATTGATAGAAACAGAAGGCAGTCATATGTACTCTCCCTATTTATTATTTAAGATGAAATGTTTACCCGGCTTATGTCGGCAAAGTCGCAATGCTCCAAAGCACCTGGTGACCTTATCTACGCATACTCTGAATCCTTCCTCCTTAATCACTGCGGCTTAAATACTAACGTTTTTTACTTAATCACTTTCTTCCTTTCTCTTCTTAACAAAATATTGGCAATACAACATTTATTATTTTAAAAGTTTACTTCTTCTTCTTTCCCATGGCATTTCTATCTTCTATCTTTTTTTTTTCAGGAGAGGGGACCCCCCTCCGGGGTTAGTCGTCTCTGGCACTCCGAATCCGACTCCAACACTCACGTCTCGTCTCTCACTCTCCTGAGCTCCTCAACTCACGCCTCCAAGTTTCAAGTCTTCTACGATCATTTTAATTTTAAGGAGGGCGGCAGCCTCTCCCTCCTTACGGGGAGACCATAAGGACACGCTCTAAACTCTGTCTCCAGACGAGATCTGATCCTGTGCAATACACTATTAAACTCACATCCAAATTTTCACTCCGTATCACTGTTAAGCCAAACATGTGTTTTCTAAGACGAATTTTGACCTTCGGCGCGATAGGCGGGCAGAGCTACCCCCTTAGGCGCGTCTGGTGACCTTACCTCTATCACGTCTGCTGCGTCGCACAGTTTATCACACCATCACCGTATGACCCACTACCTACCAAGTCTTGTTGATAGGCGATTAGCTCTATTTCCATTCACTTCATCCGAAGAATAAGTAGACGGCCGCAGGTGCAGCAAATACTACAGCCGATTAACTTCGAATTGTCTTAATTATAGTATTATTTTCTTCGAGTCATCATTTTCAGTGGCTAAAATGCCAACCAGAAGACTGTTACGAAAGTCCGATTTAAGATAATCGATTTAGGGCGTCAATCGTCACGTATAAATCGATTGAAACACGTGTCAAAAATGATCTATCGATCATTTAAAACCTTCTAGAAAACCAAAAAAAGAGTCCCTTTGGAGGGAGCCTCCGCCCCCTTCTGGGTGTTTAAAATCCTCTTGAGTTCTGATCGCTCAAGACTTCGAGAAGTCGAGCTCTCTGTCGCCTTCTCTTAAATTCGTCCGTCACCAGACGCTAAAACCCTCTAGGTTATTGTAGCGTACTCAACCGTCAGAGAGTCGTGAATTGTGAAATGAATGCGAATATTCTCCAAGTCAGTCTGCGACATGACTGGAATTTCCAAAAACCTTCCAAATGGTTTTCAAGTCCTTTGCCTTCGCCGTGCAGGGCTGCCAATGGGAGAAAATCCCCAAAATCCTCCCGAGTTGGGGATCTTCTTGGCCTGAAATTATGAAACCAAAAAACGTTAAAAAAAAAGTAGCTAAAAAAAGCATAAAAAAAAGAGCCAAAAATATTAAAAAAAGCCATAAGGTAAAAAAAGATTTGTCAGGGTTCGTTCAAGGGCCAAAGGGCAGTTTAGCAGGGACGCTAGTTGGTCCACCCTATACTATTATATACTATATAATATATATTACAACCTAGGTTTAATATATCTATATCGATATATATATATATATATATATAAAACAAACTTATAAGTCCATATACTATATATATTAAATATATAGTTCAATTATCTTATATATATATAGTATAGTATATATTATATATATATAATATATATATATTATATACTCTATAATAGGATATAGTATAGTATATATATATAATATATACCTATTAATACTATATTATTATATATATATATTAAGTTTTATAGGCCTGCCCCAGTTGTCGGGTCTTCACGAGGCGGCCGCTGGGATACTATAAGATATATACCCATCGGCCAGAGATCGTTGCGATAGCCGATTTTCCCAAGTACCATGCTCCTGCTCGCGTGCAACACTACAGACCACCGCAGTGTTCAGCCCTCCCACCTCGCAGACACGCGACGACCCTAACCACTCTCTGGCACTGACAGCTATCAATATCGGCCTCAGCCACTACTCGGGCGGTCGCTCCACCCGTACCATGGAGATTGACCGCCCATCCGCGGCTCTGGTCTCGGCGTGAATGCGGCCCGCGTCGAAGCACGAAGGGTGCCGCTGGCCATAGACCTATTACTTGCAACTAGCTCCCAGCCTTCAGAGAGCTACCGACGATAATCATAATCTCGCACCAATCACGCGATCGCGCGTCATGTCAATGCCACTCGCAATGGCCTTAGCTTTATACTGTTAGAGCAATGCCTCATCATACTCACTACTATCGATCCCCATCATTCTCCACCGTTCTGCACTATACATTCTCAGCTGTACGGCAATTATACAGCTGCCATCTTACTAGACGATCATCACCTACCAACACCAGACGAATGATGTTCGACTCAACTCCCACAGCGCCAGCACCTGCTTCCCACATGACTACACTGGCGATATTCCATGCCGCGCCCACCCGTATGGCATGTGCGCTCGCCGGGAATGACACTATGATCTAGCTTGGATACTCTCGACGCCGATATTGTCGATTAAGACCCTATGGAGCAAACCCGAGCGTATTAAAGCACTCGGACGATCTACCGCCCCCAGACAAGCACATCGAGGGCGAATACCGTTCAGATTAGGTCTCGAGCGTGACTCCCCAGTGAGTAGGGCAGCGATGTCGGAGTGACCGGCGCGATCCGTTACGATGACTCTCAAACTTGAGCCTCTCTCGCATCAATCCCGCGACAAGTAGCTCTGCTGTTAGCCCAATAGCCGCAGGATCGAACCGGCGCGAAACGAACGTGTGCACCCGCAGGCGCACCCAGCTCTCAGGAATACTTGCAGTATATATTATTAACTATATATATATATTAAAAACTGTAAATATAATATATAAATATATATATATATAATATATAAATATATAGTATATGCTACTTACCGAAACACTACAGTATTATATTAATATATATATATAAACACTAAGTATATTGTAGTCTATATATACTAATATATTAATATATATATTATAATATATATATTATATATCCATATATTATATATATATATATTATCTTCATTATATGTATAATATTATATATATACATAATTATATAGTATATCTATATATATATATATAGTACTATATACTACTATATACTGATATATATTATAGTAGATATCTACGCCATACTCGGCGAGAAGATATACCTCTGACGTAATTCTATCGTGCTGATTTTAACTCACCAGTCTTAGCCCCGGAAAGATACTATAGCTCGCTAAGAATGCCTATATAAGACCAAGAGTTATAAACGATTCCTATTTATATTACAGTGTATACTATCATTACGCTACTTAACCTATCAAACCTCATAGCGTAATGGTGTACCTTAGTAATACTCATCTAGTCTGATACTGATTAGCTTGATGCACCGATATCCAGTGGTTATCGGTATCGGTGGTAATCGGATCGATTTGAAATCCTCGGGTCATCGTATCTTTATCTGATATCGGGAATTTGAGCGCCGCAGTGCTATCGCGTATCGTATCAGCTATCCGGTACAAAATCTTGCCCGAACCCTGTAACCGATACCACAACATTTTGCGTCTTTAAAATGATTCGATAATAATATAATATAATATACCAGTGGTTTTCAACTATATCTATATAGTATATAATATATTTATAATAATATATATATAATATATAATATAATATATATAATATATATATAATATATATTTATCATCATATATATAATAATATCTCATACCAGTCCGTGCATGCTGGCTGCAGCCAGTGGGTTGGTAGTTGAAGATTCTTGAGGCTCATCAACACCATCACGAAAGGAAGATATTCACTTTTCGGTTTTCAGCCCTTGCTATCAGACAAAGAATTTAAAAATTTTCTTCAATGACTTGATGACTTGAAAAACGAGCTTTAACCTTTCTAGAAATCAAAGTTTCGAATTTTCTTCTTCTTTTTTCTAATTTTTCTCTATAACTAATATATTATATATATATAGATATATAATATATATATATATATTATACTATATATTAATATATTAAATACATATTATACTATATATATATATATATACTTATATATATATATATATTATATACTAATAAATTATATACTATATATTATATTATACTATAGTACCTATATATATTATATATAATATATATATATATATATATATTTACTATATATATGATACTATATAATATATATATACTAGTATATATAATATATCTATAATATATCATATAAGTATATATTATATATATCCGCCAATTTGTCTGATAATTTCCGTATCCATCTGACCTCTTGTATGTTAATATAGGCGTTCCGTCGTTTTTTGCATTGTGTGCTTAACGAAACGTAAGAGAAATGATCAATTTCGCGTCTTGTGTTTGTTAAACTTCCTAGCGCCATAAATCGTAAGAAATGCCCTATACCACACGTAAGGAAATGTACGGAATTCTATAAAGTTGCATACTTTCCGCTGGATTGCTGTAACGTTACCACGTTTTTACGAAAGGGTGCAATAACAAAAAATATTACGGCGTGGTAGCCTACCATGCGTCATTTTTGAAAGCTGAATGAATATTTCATCAATAAAATCGCTTAAATCTATTTCTTCCAAATCGGCGAAACTCCATCACAATAGTTTGTTTAATTTTTGGCAATATAAACTATTTTTAAATATTCCTGGTTCATTCCCGAAATCGACGTGCCTCCATCACAGCACATCTTAATTCCCAATTGCTTGCAAAAAACCAAAAAATGAAACCCTCATAAAGAATCGGGTCATTTTTGCACGAATTAGTTCAAGGCAATCAGGCGTAGATTGCCAAAGAAATCCTATGGACGTTAAGTGTTTTACCTTTTAAGTGCTTTTTTATATATAAAAAATTCTCATATATTTCAGTTCTTCATCTGTAGAAGCATTTTGAAAATGGATATATGTCTATTGAGGTCATAGCGATCTCTGATAGCTAAATTTCTCTGGATTGAGAGATGAAGATGAGTTCGAAAGAAATGTTCCATGTGTTTGAAAGCCTCATCTTTAGGTATTGGAAAGATTTGACTGTACACAGTCAACGTACAGTCAACATATTATATTTGTAGTTCATGAGTATGCTTTCTTAATAATCATTAAAAAACTGACAATAAAAATAATAAGAAATTTGCTTGGAGGAAAGTTTTTGTTTAAATGTTTAATCTGAAAGGAAGAACATTGGAAAGGGCCAATGCAGGGAAGCGAGCATAACACAGGAGTATAGAACAGTGCGAGAGACCGCTTGCTCTATATACGCTTTTTTGCTGCGTGATAGTTGAAGCTATATATACGTGTATTAATACCGAAGACGATAGGTAAAAACTAGTTTATCAGTCCAGAAAGATAGTTAGACCGTGTATAAATTTGCTAAAGCTGTAGAGCATTAAGTATTATCCCTCGTGTAGAGAAAGGTGATTTCTTTCTATGGAGTAAGATATGAGCGTCTACAAATCGAGATTAACCACAAGTAACAAATAAGCGCGTTGTGTTTATGCGGGACCTGGGCTATGTTTGAGCGCGTCGAGTTAAGTTTTATATTTGATAGTGTAAGGATGTGGTTGTTTGTGTTCAATAGAATAATTAAATTATAATATATCTCTCATAGTAATGTATATATGGCGGTGATTGGCGAGTGTATTATTAGAATTAGCTGAATGCCCTACTTATATGGAGAAGTTTAAAAAATGTTGGAGATATACTTAATACTTGAGGGACTAGATTTCTTAAGAATATATCTCCTTTAATCGTTATAATTTGATATGTGATTATACGTGAGTGTGACTGATATAATTTGCATTATGGTTAGATTTCCTTTGTTTGAGAGTGACGACCGTTTTTCGTTTTTATATGTCTATTATCTGTGATCTTTACTCTTGTTAGAAAGTGACTCAGCCTCTTAGATTTTAGCACGGAATATTAACCCTGTGTTATACTACATCGCGATTTCTCGTGTCTATGCTTATAACTGTTTATTTAAACTATATGGTAATCAGCTATTCGATGTATAACGTGGTAATGGCAATTAATCATTATAATAATAATAAAAGAGAAGTAACTGTAATTTTTAATATTTATTACTAAAGTTGAGAGTTATGAAGTCATGTACAGTGCATGGTTGTAAGTCAGGAGCCTATTTGTAGATAGTATGTTTATCTCTAGTTAGTAAATTAATTAGATATTATAAATTAGGGTGGTCCTGATGGAATGGTGCCTTTGATAATAATAGGAGATTTGAGAAATTCGAGCAATCAGAAATGCCTAACACGTCCAGCCATCTTGTTTGTTTACAGTTTTCTTGCGTGAAGTATGAGCGATAGCGTATGAAGAGCGGGCTAGCTACGGGAAATAGCAACCTGACCGTCTAATCAAGGGAATGACAATGATATTGATCACTTAAACTTCTAAGCATAACAGTGTGCTTCCTAAAATCTCTCCGCCAGTAAGTGTTACAAAGACGCAACCAAACTCGAATCATTTCTGTAAATTAGTTTGCAGTTAAGCCCATATATAAGAATTACCGAAACGCCGGGTTAGTGATATAGTATAGAGTCTATAGGTGATAATTTTTTCCATAAATGTCCTAGCAAATTATTCTAAAAGAAGTGGTTACCAGGAATCGGTTCACTAAGTTAGGAATAATATCTATATAACTTAACTCCACCGAGCGTAGTAATATAAGTCCGTAAGTATTGAATTATGAAAGTAGGCATATTCTATAGGGTGGATCGGAGGTGCTCTATATAGTAAATTTGAATAGTCCGGTAGTTCCGGTATATATAGTACCATCTGGTAAACACGTATTTGTATCGTTTTCTATAACACGTGAAGAAATCTTACTGCAGTCCACCTGAGCGGCCTGGACACCGCCGCAGTGCTAGAGGAACAGTATTATTGTCGTGAGACAACCAGTGCTGCGATTATAATATAGTTATTTTAGAGAGCTGATATGTGAATATAGTCGTAGAGGCTTATAAGATCTGAATATCGGTCGTAGAAATTTTATAACCTATCCATAAAACTCCCTGTATATTATATATAATGACATATGGAGTTTATTATTATAGTTTGTTGATATTAGCTTGTCTATAGTAATGTTACGTAGGGTATTGATTTGAGATATGTAAAAATCTATTGATTGATAGTGTATTTAGTTAATGATAGATACGTAAGAATAAGAAACTCATATAATAATGAACTAGATAAAGTAAGTTATCAGAGTAATCGGAAATTACAACTTATAATATTAATTATTAGTAGTATTTTTCTCCCTAAATATATATGAGAAGATAATTATACTTATATATATTATAAATGTAAATTGATATATATATTGGTATATTAAATAATACAACTCCGAATAGCAATAAATCACTATACATGACATTCGCAACATAGTGAAGCACTAGTATCGTGATCCTTAAATAAATCTAGGAAGTAGTCCTAGAATATATATTTATGATAAATGTATGTGAACAAATCTTAATATAGATTATATTTCGTACAAATCAAAGCAAGGCCGTCAGAGAGATAGATCGTGTTATCTACACGAGACTAACACTTCTGAGGTTAGACACTCCACACAAAAAAACTCATTTATAACACAGTTATCATTAATTCAAAGACAAATACACACACAAGTATGACATAAATAATCTGCTACTATGTATGTAATTAAGAAAGATTAAATCAATTCTACTCATAAACTCGTTTCATACTACAAGATGCATTTCTTTCATCTTTTCTACCCATACTGTCTATATATGTAGGTAAATGACCTCTTTCAATGATATCCTACACGCAATTTTAAATTAAAAATCACAATTTCGTCATAGTTTAATATACGTTATATCACACTTTACTCACAATACACAGATATACCTCTTAATTCAATATTCTCACTGGCAGTTATAATACTGATCAGTATCTCAGCCATCACAATATTCATTTATTATAATATAAACATATAAATTAAAATAAAACATACAAATGTTTATATATAGATCATCCATCATAGTTCGTAAGCACCCGTCACATAAGTGTTAAAACGGATATGAAATTCCTAGTATATAATATGTGAAAACCAGCTAAGTATCATACTAATGAACGTACGCTAGAGGCTTCAGCCCCAATTATTACTACATATTCATAAGTAATATAGAAAATATTAGTATGTAATAATCAGATGTATTGACTATATACATTCTAATTCTATATATACTTGTGGATTTATAGTATTTCATAGGAATAAACAATACTAGAGAACATATACTACTAAATCTAACTAGGATTACATGTGAATTTTAATTTGTAATTAGGAGAAATACTTCTGCAGAAAGACTATCTATTCCTTAGAGATATAGATACTAGAATTAAATAAACATTAAAATCTATATATTAGTAGTCGCGCATTACATGTTACGATTATATTATCCGACAAGTTCGCCATATCATACTCCTGACGCATGCGATGTCAAATTCAAGATCAAGCTGAACAATCATTGCAACTGGTGTAAGCTAGAAGTGTTTTTAATTAGTTGAAAGTTAATATTAACTCCAGAGATCAATGAAATATAAGAAATCTCTTTACTGAATAACTAACACTAATTAATTCTTATATATTTAATATGGAATTTAAACCTATATTTAAATCATTCTTAATTATATATAGCTTATATATATATATATTATACATTATCTATCACTAACATTAGTAAACGATTTACTACTCAGATAATTAGTTGCTTAGGAATTGTATCAACTTAAAATTAAACATATAATCAAACAGATAATAACTTGCATATTTATCAACTTAAAATCAAACATCTTTATTTATTCATATTAATATTAATTAAAGTAATATGTATATTAAAGGATCACATATATCTTCATAAGATCCTTATTCTAATTTACCTGAAATTGATGTCTAAATATCATGTTTATATTCGAGTAACCGAATAGACTCAACTAAGGCGTAAATCGATACCATCTTAGCGCTAGACTGATTTGCGAGATAACGGATAGACGCATACCTGCCCAAACTACTACTCAGCACTCCCTCAGCTACCATTGTAACTCTATCCTATTCCTCTCAGCCACTCTTTTTATAGAGAGAAAGATTTTAACTAACAAGGAATAATAGTTAAAGACTCTTGCTGAGACTGAGATTAGCGATCTTCCTAATAATGGAGTATGTTGTCTGTGAAATCTATCATTTTCTCGACCTTCTCTGCTGAGTGTGCCCTTTTACTGAGGTTCGCCGAAATCAATAATCCTCAGTATTGAAAGTAATTTTAATAGCCCAGCAGTATAGCAAAATAAAAAAATACTCTCTCACTTATTAAACAGAAATCGTTAGGTAATGATCAAAGAGCACCAAATATTGTTCTTGACAAATGTGCTACGTTAAAAATAGCGAAGGGGCGTAAACAGTTATAGCTTAAACATATTTTCAAATCTTCCAACTAAATAAGTATCTATTTATTTAATCCCTACTAAGGATGAATTGTTTAATCATATCATTTGCCTATCTACATACTATTGATGAACGGTATGCGTTTGTTTCTGGATTTTGTAGAATTTCCTTTAACTATACGTTGTAATGGTAGCCAAGATGGTTAGAACATGTAGAAAAATATGATTTATTCTGTTTTCTTCCATTGTAGCATGTCTTTTGCTTTTGGTTTCAAAAGATTTAAAACCCTAGACACATATTCGGATGCGTCCGAGAGATTTCGTGTCAACGCTCTAATCCATCCCAATGGTTGATACCGATCGTTTAACGCACATAGTAATGCTAATCACTTTTGTTTTTCCAAAAAGAAAATAATTTTGCTCTTGTTAATAGATCGGGAATCTCTAAGTAAGTTTTAGCCCAGGAGTTACTCAGTTTCGATCGTAATCCGCCGAAATCTCTTAAGTTGCCACCGCCGGAGCTAAGAGCGAATCCATTTTCTTAAGCTATCCTAAATGTTTAGCCTTTCTTAATGAACCATCTGTCTCCATTCCTATTCTCTAAACGAAACGTCATCGTATTTTTCATCTTGAGAGAGTTGTGCAAGACGATATGCGGTTCTCAGGCGTATGAGAGATTAATGTATTACATCGGAGCAACCGAAGCTGTGGTAGAGGCGCTGATATTTTTTGGCATCAATAATCTCATTTGACTCTGTTGACTCAAAATGAAAATTTTTCAATCATTTTTGATGAATTAAGAAATGAGATCATGAGTCATCATGTAACACAGTTTGAGTCAGAGGCCCAGTTATGATTTTATCTAACAGATATTAGAGAGATTCTGCTTAATTATTTTTTATTATAATAAATCTTTATCAATCTCAACAATAAATATCGTAGTCACATCTACAGGAAAATGACGCGATGCGGAGGCGGCATCTTTAAATAATAATTGACGTAAATTCAGTTTAATGCGATGTACCGCATAATCACTAAATATTAATAGCAATATATATTAAATATATATTAATTACTTATATCTTAATATATAATTATATAATATACATATATAATTTATTCTATAGTAATAATATACTTATTATCAGTATATCAAACAATTATAAACTTCTTTCATATACTTGCTGTCTCCTCATTCAACTTCTCTATGTGTAATCACTCAATCCAGTATCACTTATCTGCTAAATTAACGCTTTATAATTACCTGATAACGCTAACTATTTCCCTTACTCCTAATTATCATATCTTCTCCAAATCTTTATTTCAAACCCTCGGTGTATTAATAACAACACTACTCATTCAAAAAACTTACTTACTGAGCCATACTTTCACTAACTACATATTTCAGCCTCAAACCCTTTATTTCATAAGAACTGAACTTTATTCTTATTACAACTTGCACTCATTGATTATCCAAATATAAAAAACATATATTCTAATAAAGGGAAAAAATAAATATATTATTAGAATAATGCTGTATCAATGAAATCATATAAAATAGAGTGAATAATACCTAATGATATCAATTACGTGCTCAGGTTAGTAAGCGATCACAGAACAGTATATATATATTATGCCATAGGCCAGTCACCTTATTCTGTCTTCCTAGTGGCAATAACCTGAATAGTTCCACCCTACTGAGTAATTGTACCTATATATATATTATACACGGTATATATACTTTATAAAGACAAAATAATACATATATATATTGATTTTAATAGAATGAATATAACAACTATTGGCTTAATTTCATTACTAAGATTTGGTATATTCTCCCAACAAATATACATTAGTCGACAATGCAGCACAATATTTGACTCCTTCACCCTTGGTAATTTTTGACCTCGAAACTACATTTTATTGCGCAGACCAGCTAGAACTAAGGAGAATTTCATGCCAACAAAATACCCACTCCTCTATCTAACCCATGAGTTGGCATCTACAGGCTTGTCCTATCATTTCATTTTAAAAAATAAAAATCTAGATATCTAAAACTTGTTGACCAAAAAAAATTACAATATAAAATACTTTTCCTAGTTTCTACGTAATGCTAAAACAATAGCTTTAACTGCTAAAGCTGTTCATATATAAATTAATATAAATAATATATATATATATATATATATACAAATTTTTTTAATCTTTAATATATTTATAGATATTATATTATATTGGCTTTTATTATTCCTATCATTTTATAACACCTTTTATAAAGGCTTCATACTAGCCATTTTATTTTAATTGTACGGACATATACATCTCAATTAAAGAGGTACAATTTCATAGTATATAAATCTTTACGACGTCTTCTTTATTAAAAAATTTCATTTTTTCATCATATGACTGTAATAATAATAAATAAAACAATGGTTGTGATAGAGATAAAAAGAAATTGGGTGATTAAATGAGATAAAAATATACATAAATCATAAAATGAAACATACGCACACACAATACCATACATACACAGACAACACTTATATATATTAATATTACTATTATTATATATATAACCTCATTATGCCACGAATGATGCATCTATGTATTTGTGCTATCAATTTGATAATTACATATCTTTAATATAGCATTTTATTAATATTATTAACTATATATAGATATATATTAATATAGACCTTTCTTTTTACGGCTCCTGTCAGTTGATTTTTATTTAATATATCTATATAGATCCCCTATCAATCAATTTAATGGTACGTACAATTTTGAATATTTTGTCATTTTCAACCCCCCAATTTTTTCTTCATTTTTTTATTTTTTTTTTTAATATATGCAGTAGTAATACTAACATGATTTAATGGTAAAACTTTAAAAGTTCCCGACAATTTTAAATTATTTTAAAATAGAATTGTGATATAATATTTGTTAAACGCAAAAATAGCAGGAGTCCGCTCTCTCGCCTTCGGGAACGACAGGAGGACTATTTCTCCCCCGTCCAGAGGTCTCGAACCCCCACTCTTTATTTAGGTGCCGGTCCCACCGCCTCTATCCCTAGGTATGGGAAAACGTCCCCCCACGTCCCCGTCGCTCAGCCCCTAAATAAAATTTTTTACATTTGTAATAACTTTATACGCTATGCCTAAATTTAAGTTTCCTGAAGGGGTGCGTACTTCGAATATTATTTTAAAAAATATTTAACATAAGGGTGTATTCTAACATTTTAAAAAATATTTCGAACTTTGGGATCATGGCCTTACCCACTAAATCCCTCATTTTATACGACATAATATCAGAGCAACTATATTAAAAAAAAAAAGCAAACACGATTCGTTAAAAACAGAAATAGACATTATATATATAATATATATATAATATATATATATATATATATGAGTATAATATATATATATATATTATATAATAATATATACTGTATATATATAGTTGGTGCTGCTTCTAGCAGTCTTGAGTGGAGTAGGCCCAATGTTATCTGACCCATATTATGTAAAGAAAGCTAAAAGTAACTTTTTCAGGGACGATTTTATTGTTTCTGACACTAAGTCAATTTAAAATGTCACTTTAATGAATGAGAGAAACAGAATATGAGATGACTTCAAAGCAGAAATGACGAATATGAAAATAACTTTCCTCTTCGGGAATTTAGTCATTAATATATTTAAAGAAACAATGTATTGTTTTAGCAATTCATTCCATCATCTAATATATTAATGACATCAAACGAAAAAATCGTATTCTTTCTTCCAATTTCCTCTCAGTTAAATCCTCTCTCTTCTCTACTAAATCTCAAATCTTCTCATTAATCAAGATTCAAATGTCTTAAGAGTTCCAATATGGAATCCTACTCTTTTTCTACCTTACTCTTTTTATCCTCATTTTCCATCCTAAGGAAGGTCAATATTGTGCTTTTGATCGTAAAGGTTTTGTTTGAAGCAATTCCTATTTAGAGTCTGAAAATTTTTCTACTTTGCCCTTTCTTGCTACTATAACATTAAATTTCATCTTTGTACTCCATAATAATAATAATACTAAATATTTCAAACTTCAATCATCTGAGCTTCCATAGGGGACATTTTTTCTTTATTTACTTTTTCTGAACCATTTTGGGTGATTTCAATGTTCACCATTACCAATGGCTTTCTTCTAATTCTCAAGATATTTATTTTATTCATTATTTGATTTTTATTATATTATATTTATTATATCTTATTATACTTATATTAATATATATGTAATTATTTTATTATTTTATAATATTATTAATTGATAATATTTATATTTATAATATTATTATTTGTATGGTAGAATGCGTTGATCGATTTCAAATACTTGCCTTATTATGTCTATTATAATTAGCGGGAAAGAATTGTTCCTATATACTAACTTATTCTACTGAAAAATGAATTTTTTTAATCAATATACTTTTGAAATGAAATGCAAAAAATTTAACAGATTCTGCTTTAAAATTAAATTCGAAGCTAACATATTGCTTTAAACTTATATTAATAAATCCATATTATATAGATATTATAACAATATATATTCTTTTATTTTTAAAACCAAGTTATAAATGCTGAACCGCTATTAAAAGAGTAACAATTAGACCTCTTTTTAAAATGCCATCACAATGTTCCCAATAATCCTTCTTGTCTTACCAAAAATATTTGGATTATTATAAATCTCTTATCATATTCATTTATTATTATTATTATTATATTATTATATTATATCTTATTTTTTTGGTCTTATTATATATTATTATTGAATCATTAGTGTTTGTATTATTAAATTATTTATTATTATTCATAATATTATATATATATTTATATATAAATTTCATTATATATAATATTTTATTTTTATAATATATTTTATTATTATTAATATATTATTTTATTATATTTTATAATATTTTATTTTTGTATATTTATTGGATCTTTTTATATAAATTATACTATATCATATTATATATATATATAATATGTATACTAGTATATTATATATTACTAATATATCATATTAATCATACATTATCTTTATATATAGATATGAAGAGTTAAAAACATGAACATAATACTATATACTATAATATTCTTATATATATATATCTTAATTAATATATATACTAAATACTATCTACTACTTATATATTATAGATAACTATATATATCTATATATATTAATAAATTATATTTATCATAATTAGACAAATATAAATAAATTTAATAATCATATATATACTATGATAGTATATATATTATATATACTACTATATAATATTAATTGATATATAATACTAAATATATATATATATACCTACTATTATATATAATATATATATAATTATATAATATATATATAAATATATATATATCATATATTATAATATTATATATATATATATATATATTTATATGCTAATATATTAGATAATAAAATATATATATATATATATAATATATTATATACTTACATATTATATAACCTATATATATATTATAGTGCTAGGTGTGCAGGAGGGCCATGGCCCCCCCCGAAATCTTCTAGACACTAAAATTTCGTACATATACTCGCTAACATAAACGAAGTCAGTTAAATTAATTTTCTATATAATCGTCGTATCAGTCAAAAATTCGTAGTCCTATTAAAACTTATAAACTTGAACCTCAGGAGAAAATCACATTTAAATTAAGCAAGTTTTGCAAGAAGTGTAAGGTATAAAGCTGCTATTAAAATGCGTACCAGAATTAAAAGTTCCACAAAAATACAACATAAATTCACTATCATCTTCCCGAAGCCCACAACCTTATTATCGTTACATCCCATTTTTTACCATTCCTTGACCATAGTTATATCCACAGACATTAGGAGAATAGGTTTTTAATCATAACAAATATCATTTTCCCTTGCAAGGTCATACCGACAGGTTAATGTCCCCTCTATGAGAAAAATAAACATGCTGTAACATTTTTTACAAGAAGAACCTCGAAGCCGAATTAGAATATTTAGTAAAAGCCCGAATGCAATTTTGAAGCTTTGACTAATGCTAGGTTCACAGCACAAGACTCATCCAAACCAGCCAACTGAACCGATTAGTTTCTTCGTTCGCCCAGTCACATTTCCGAAATAGTTGTACGATCTTGTTTCATCACAATCATGAGCATATACCCGTGTCTCTGCTTCAGTAATACGAAGCTTTTCTTCAACATTAGAAAACATTCTGAAAATCTACTCGAGAAACTAATTGAGATGAAAGACTTACTGGACTTCCATAAGTTCATCGAATATTGCATATAAAACTGATGATGTTATCACGGATTTTACTCACTCTCATCAGCGATTTAAATTTAAACAATTTATGTAAGATTATTTTAGTATATTTATAATAATACTCCTATTTCTTAGAATGAATATTGGTCTCTCCACTTCATAGTCATATCTTAACTTAATTAAAAACTATATATATAATATAAATTATATTATAATTATATATATATATATATATATTACATATACTTAACATATTATACCATATATGTGCGCATTATAGTGACATCAAAGTAAGAGTTTTACTCGCTAAAATTCCGGCTTTAGGTCTAACTTACGGTAAGTTGGGTAGATTACTATAGTTGTAGTTAAGCCTAGGTCTAGGTTAGATAGTTATAGCAGTTAGCCAAAAAATTAATTGCTATTACCATAAAATTATTAAAAATAACCAACATTAATTATGATTTTCGCTCCTGATTCAACCATTATAAAATAGCCATCTAATTATTATAAAATATATATTATATATTATATAATATATTATATAAATAATATATATATAGTTATATATAAATATATATATATATCATAATATATATATCAACATTTAAAGAAACATTTGTGGGAACTTGAAGATTTCGGGATACCCACTTATATATTATAATATAATACTAATATAATTGATATAAATATGATATATAATATATATTATATATTTAAGATATATATATATATATAATATAAATAAATTATAAATATAAGTATATATATATATATATATATATCTATTTCGGCCAGCTGTCAATCACAAGTCTCTGCTCGAGGGAGCTCTATTCTGGAATCGGTTGAGAGGAAACTTCAAGTCGGAGCAGCGAAGACGAACTTGTCGGATCTTCAAATGACAGCCTCTCTCCCTCCCCACCTCCTCACTTCCTGCGGGAGGTGCAATTTCATTTGTTAATGCTTAGGAGATTTATAAGTGGCAGGGTAAATTTGTAAAATGTAAAAACTGCAGCTCAATCAATATAACGACAGAGTCGCATGGCAAGGGTCCAAGTTCGATCCCTATTCCGGATCCTAAGTAGAAATTACCCAGGGAAGTTCCCCTCCTGGAATAGGGCTATGCCCGTGAGGTGCAAACTTTTAAAAAATTATATTATAAAATGGGACTAATTTTGTAAGTGGATATAAAGGATCAATAGAGCATGTTAAAAATTGGAATATTAAGCATGAAAAGTAAAGGGCTTGAACAAAAGAAATGCATCATCCAATCACCTTCTGTTTCATGCAAGGAGTTAATTTATTTTTTTAAAAGATTTCTGAAAGAATATTTATCTCTGTTGCAAAAGATAATTAAATGGATAGTGTAGAGAGAATCCCATAAAGAAAGTTTTTCAGTTCTTTTAGCAGGTGATCTGAAACCTACAAATATGTGGAGTTAATTAAGAATTCAAAAGTATATAAAGATGGTTCAAGTAAAATAAAAATGGTGCATGCTGAAGTTAACAAAGATATAAAGTTAAGGTAAAGTAAGAACTGTGCAAGTAAAAGTTAACAAAGGTAACCAACTTAAATACAACAGTTCTTATGGGACCAATTACAAAAGTGATTTTGTTAAGAAAATGCTCAGAGATATAAATACAGGATTATAAACTAAGGATAATAAGAGCGCTTGTGTCCTTAGCATAAAAGTGGAATATGCTAAAGTTAAGAAATAACACTGACACTACTATATATTCTAAACTGGGAAAAATGACCAATCAGTTTCAACTTAACCAAAAAAATATTGAAGAATTGCAACATAGAAAAAACTGAAGAGGGAATCAAAATTTGCTAATTGTGTTAGAGTATAGTGCTGGCAAAAACAGAGAATACATAAAGAAATATATTCAAAAAATATCTAAGAGAAACATAAATAAAAGAAAACATTATAAGAGTAAATATAAATCATAGAGAAACAACTAAAGCGTCTTCAAGAATAAAAGAATTAAAGATAAAAACAAATGAAACAAGCAAAGAACTAGTCACTAAGCAAATTGCAAAAGAGTGTAACAATTCTTCAAGCAAACCATAAAGAATATATATATGCAAACTTACAGCCTAAAACTGCATCAAAATATGCCATAAATAGTGTATTTAAGTCCACTTCTTCTACCTTACATTTTCCATTCATCAGCAATGAAGATCAAATCATTAGTAATTAGTGGAATGTACAACGTGGGAATAGAAGTGGTCAATTTTTTTTATTAATCTATCGTTTATTTGATTGATTGTAAAGTGTCTTAAAGTTATCTTCATAAAAAATATATTAAAATGAGATATCTCAACCGAAAAATTAGGGTGTATCGGATTGTAGCTAAATTTTGTTCTCTACTTTTGCTAGTTGAAGAAAATTATCAAAACAAACGAGTCGGTGACGTCAGTCAATCTCGAAATTTGGGTAACAATATGAAAAAAAATGTTTTAAGCATTACTGCTATGCATGTCAGGTGAGTTCATGGCTATTAAGTAGAAACAAAAAAGCTCCTTTATCACCTCAAATACAAGTGGTGATGTGAATGTTATAGTAGTACTATTGGATTTATTGCATTTTATGAAGTCACATCATCATGAATTATGTTCCACAGGACACAACAATGTGAAAAATAATATATTTCTGAAACCTTTGAAGACAGTTTATTAAAATACACCTTAAACCGCTTTGCCTACTTACTAATCATGAAACATTTTGTGTATACGTGTGTGCGTCGCATGTTATAGGTCTCGCAGAGCTATCCGCATCTCGACAACTATTCGTGGATTTAGCTCCATTTTTTTCACAAACTAACCTGGGAAACGGTTCAGGTGGTGTATTTATGATTTACTTAAAGATTATCCATACTCCATAATAGAGATATTCTAATTTGAAAGTTATTAAAACAATGGAGGAAAAAGTTTTAAAAGACGTGCAGATCGACAGGATTGATTATACTAGAATTGTAATAAGCTATATATTTAAGCCAACAGAACTCAAGCGCAAAGAATCTACATTTTACTTTCAATACTTTTATTCATCACTTGCCTCTACAATATTAGCTAATATTGCTCATAAGATAGTAATATTAACGGAGAAACAACGAATCGTGTTTATTGTGACTCATTCTGGGGATTCCTAGAGGGAAAAATAGAAGTAAGATTTTCTATTCTCGATAAATGAAACAATTCGGCTGGGTTCGCACCATGTGGGGGGAGGGGGGGGGGGGAAATTCATATGTTTAGTCAAATTTAATTGCACCTTTTCAAGGTTCTGTCAGGTCCTTCAAACAATCCACGGGTAAAACAAATCTCTCTTTTCCCCACTACGAACTATATTAAGTATATAATATATATCTTATATATATTATATAAATTATTATTTATAATAGAAATATAATATATATATATTTATATATATATATATATAATTTAGTATATATATATATATATATATATTATATATATATATTAATATATAATTATATATATTATAATATATTATATATATATAATAATATATAAACCATATAGGCCTAAGTTTGTTTGAAGTCACAAATTTTTATATCACAAAATCCCCTAATTTACCCTAACATATTTTAGAATAATTTTTACTTTACATGTCAGCACTTAGCTTCCTCGTTGTGTGGGCTCAAACTATAAATTAAAAAGGAATTTAAATATTTCTTTTTTTATTTTCATTTTAATTTCTCTCTTCATTGTTCGTTTCTTTTGTCTCTTGTTGTGTAATCGTTAACCTTATTTAAAATTATTAATTATAATCAGGTTTTTTAATAGTTTATTATTTTTTATATTTAGAAATGTTTTTTTTTATAAAAGGTTTCAAGGCGTTTTGGTTGTTGAATATGTGGGAAGAATTTTTGATCTGACGTTTTTTTTAATTAATATTAATTAATTTATTTAAGTTATTTATAAATATATATATATATATATTTATATAAAGATATATTATATATATATTATATATAATATATATATGATTATATATATATATATATAGTATATATATATATATATAATAATATATTAGGGACCCTGTTTTATGTTTTTAACGACAGTCAAGTTTTTGATTTTTTTTTCTTTTGTTTTGTTTTTACAATATTCTTGTAAACATATGATCCTCAACAGATCAATTCTAAGGGGTTGAAAACATGATTCAAAAAAATATATAGGACCTGTGTTGTTTTACGCCTCCGTCAGTTTTAAATTTTTATTTTTTTTTAAACTAAAGGTAAGCTATTTCCCCCCCCTTCCGGGGAGGGTCTCCGGAACCCCCGCCTTTGGTTATTGGGTGTCGCGGGGGTTCCTCCGCCCCTCCCTTACGGGGTATGGAAAACGTCCCCTCCCTCTGTCCCCCGTCGGCTCGAGCCACCCTGATTTTTTTTTTTTTTTTTTAATTTTTTTTTTAATTATTTCTTTTTTCCTTTTTGAATACAGGCTTTATATGCTGATTTCCAAATATGTAATTTGGTTTTTCTGTAAGTGGTCGTCTTTTTCGAGATATTTCATTTTGAAAAAAAAAATGTTTTTTTTTTTTTTTTGTGCTTTCTTACTGTTATAGGTTCTGCCAGCTGTTGACGGTTCAAT
>JABUQX010017067.1:15000-20274 GCA_015478945.1 Trachelipus rathkii | reverse complement strand
CATTATATTTTTTAATTTTTTCATACAATTAATATATCTTAAATATCTTCTGAATATACATATTTTATTGGTCCTATGAAGTTCATATAATATAGTATTTATATACTAAAAGTGTGAGATTCTATAGAGTTTTGTGGGTTGGTTTTTTTTTTTATTACTACCATTATTGATTATATTAATAATATTATCTATATATATATATTATATATTATATATATTTATTAATATATTATAATATTAAATATATTATATTTAATAATATATATGATATATATATATATAATTAGTATATAATATTTATATATATATATATATTTATTTATCTTATTAATTATATATTATATTCTAGTTGTGTTATTTGATAGTGTGTTATCAATTGTTCATTTGTGTTGTAATTGTGGATATCAAGTGCGAGATATATATGAAGAAATTTTATTTATGCCTTTCGTTTCGGTTAAAACCTTCACGGTTATTAGAGTCGGTCTGGTATTGTATCGTCCTGATGACGATTTAAATTTGAAATTAAACTTTTTTTTAAATAAATTTCGTAGGAGTGAGTGCATCGAAGACATCTGAAGTGATACGATGCATCGATCTGAGATACGTTCAGGAGTCTAGAGAGAGAAGAGATGAGAGGAGAGAAGAGTACGGAGATGCATGTCAGGACAGAGAAAGCAGCGTCATGAGTAATGAATGAGAGAGGAGATTGAGAAGAGTGTCTCATGATCGATCGAATCGTAGGAGATCCTCTAGAAGAGCTCTTTTAGTTTAGAGAATAGTATTTTGCAATCTCCCAGAAAGAGTGATTAAGTAACACAACTTTCAATGCTTCAGTTTATAAAATTATTTTACGTTATGTTGATTGGGAAATAGATGTTGATTCAAAGGTCAATTCCATGTCTTCTTCAACATCTTCTATCTTCTCTCTTTATTCATTCCTCATGCAATTCTTACTTGATATCTCCTTTCATTATATATTTACTATATATTCAATTAACTTTATATATTTATATATCATCATTATAATATATGTAATATTTATATATCTTATATACATATATACTCTTATATTATATTATATTACTCTATTTATTATATAATTAATATGTTGACACAGAATGAAAGCATTTCGTGCTTTAAAGGTATGGCAGTTAATTGCAATGTACTATATAATTCATTCTTATCTTAGTTACTATCATCTTATCTCTCTTATATATTCTATATTCTATATATGATCTATATATATATTTATATATTTCTGTATTTATTATTATTCATCCTATCTCTATCTCTCTCTGATATATATACTTTTATCTATTATACTTAATTATATATAATATATATATACTTCTTATTTATCTCTATCTATCTATATTTATATATGATAGTATCGCATTTATCTTACTATCTAGTTACCTATAATATATTACCATTCATATATATATTATATTACTATGTATAATTACTATATATATATATATATATCTAATATATAATATACTCTATTATAAAAATTCTTCATATTTATTATATATTATTATATATACTTATAACATATATATATATAATATCTAGTAATACCTATATCTTCAGTCATATATACTATAATCTTACTATCTATCTGTACTATTATATATATTTACTATATTATACATATATATAATATAGATATCTACTCTTACTCTTATTACTATATATCTACCTATTATACTATACTTATTCTATTACGATATTCCTATATCTATATTACTATATACTCCTTGCGATTAACTGCAACTTTCTTTTACCAAAATGTTCTCTTCTTTGTCAATATATATACTATATATATATATTTATTATATATATATCTATATTATTATATATACTATAATAATATATTATATTTCTATATTATATTATTACTATATCTATTATATATATATATATTACTATATATATTACCATCCTCTTTGATTCTCTTTGTACTCGCTATAAAAAGAGAGTTTGAAGAATAATCGCTTATGCTTTCTCTTCATTCCATTCACATAATACTAATTAAACGTGCAGCTTTATTGAATAAGTTTGTGTTACTTTAATCACTCTTCTGGATCTTGGCAAAATACTTTAATTGCTCTTAAACTGTAAAGAGCTCTCTCTCTCTCCTTCGACTCTTCGATTCTCCCACTCCTCTCTTCTCGTCTCTCTCCTCTCGTATCTCTTCGTCCTATCTCTCTCTCTCTCTCTTCTCTCTCTCCATCATTTCCTCTCTCTTCTCTTTCCTTCTCCTTTCTCTGTCTTCTTCTCTTCATCTTTCTCTCTCTCTTCCTCCCTCCTCCTCTTATAAAAAAAAAAGTGACCAGGACAGTATTTAATAAATCCCGTGCTGGGAGTCGTACAATGCCTTATTATCTTCTTAATATTTCTCTATATGATCTCCTAACTATAAACAAATGAAAATTGAAGAAAAAAATACACACAATATATCTATATATATATATATATAATATATATATTGTTTTGTTTTGTATGAGTGTTATTGTTCATGTTTAAGATTTCATGGCAGAAATAAATGAATTCTATCTTCGGGAATACCATCATAGGGACCTTATCCCACGGGTCTGATTTCTCTACTTTTTTTTTTTTATAGTAGAAGAGAGAGAGGAGAGAGAGCAGATGGAGAGGAGAGAGAGAGAAGAGAGAGAGAGAGAGAGAGGAGGAGAGCACACGGAGAGAGAGATAGAGAGAAGAGAGAGAGAGAGAGTCGAGAGGAAGGGAGGAAGAGGAGAGAGAGCTTTTCCCAGTTTTTAGAGGGGCATATAAAGTTATTGCCAATAGATCAGAAGAGGTGATTAAAAAGTAGAACACTCTTCAAGTCGCTTCACGTGTTTTAATTGTTTATTATGATGATCGGAATAAGGAGAAGCACTTAAGCGAGTATTTCTTCAATTACTGTTTTTATCATTACATCATATTTTATATATCTATATATCTGATATATATATCTATTATATATAGTATATATGATATATATCTATATTATATATATATATATTTTATATATATTATATATATATATATATATCATATAATATATATTTAGACAAAGAAGAGATACCATTTGAGTAAATAGGCAGTTTATCGCAATGTATATTTAATATATATATATATATATATATATTATACTTCTCATTATATATATATATATTATTATTGATTATTATATATATATTATTATATATATATTATTTATATATATATATCATATATATATATAATAATATATATTACTATATATATTTTATTATACTATATATATCTATATATTATTAGTATATATATATATACATAATCTTTATATATATTATATCATAAAATATATATTTATATATTTATATATATTATATATTATATATATATATATTATATTATACATAATATTATATATATATATATATATATATATTATATTAGATTATGATTATTATATATATATATTATAATATTATATTATATATATTATTATATTCTATAAATATATATTAAATATATATAAATATATATTTATTATATATATTATATTTATATCACAGTATAGGTTCTCGGGTAGGACATTTTTTGGGAGCTATTAAGAAAATTCCTTAATTGTGTTTACTCCTGTGACAATCAAGAGTCCAGAAGCAGGGTTCTTTTTCAGAGGTCAGGATCAGGCTTCCTTTAATGAGGTCAGGAGCAGGGTCCCTATTGAAGGAGGTTCAGCACAGGATTCATTTTTCAAAAAGGGTCAGGGAGCTATGGGTTTTTTTAAAGAGGGTTCGCGAGCTTGGCCGTTTTATAATATGTCAGGAGGACAAGGTCTATTTTAGAGCTAGGTATCATGAGTTTTTTTTACAAAAGGGTTGCACAAAAGATTTAGTTTCAAAAGGCCAGCAGCTGGACATTATTTTAGAGGTCAGAAGTGAGATTCAATTTAAGAGTTCAGTACAGAGCGTGGAACCTTTTAAGCTGTCAGGACTCAGGAGCAGGGTATCTTTTAAGAAGTCAGCAGCAGGGAGCTATTTAAGAGATCATGAGCAGTATATTTTTAAGAAGTTAGAAGAAGGTTGATTTTTAAGAAGTCAGCAGTATAGTTCTTTTAAGGGTTCAGTGGCGTGGCTCTTTTTCAGATGTCAGAAGCAAGATCCATTTTAATATTTCTGGAACATGGTTCCTTTTAATAGTCCAATAGCATAGTTCTTTTAAGAGGTTAGAAGTCTTGTCTCCTTTAAATGGTCAAGTGAATGATTCCTGAACGTGGTTCCTTTTAACTAGTAAGCACCAGGGTCCTATTTAAGAGGTCAGAAGCAAAGTCCCTTTTACGAAGTCAGCTTCAGGCCCCATTTATGAGTTCTGTGGCATGATCTCTTTAAAGCTGTAAATGACAGGGTCCTTTTAAGAGAACAGAAACAACTTCGCTTTTAAGCAAATGAGTGTAAACTGTAAGTAATATTTTCTAAAACTCTGAGGTATTTACTTCTCTCATTTCAAATGCGATGAAAATTTTGAAATAAATTAAAAAAAAAAAAAAAACATTTTCAATCGTGCTTCGAGAACTGCATTTTAATTCTATATCTATTTATATTTACATTTTATTTTACTGATTGTTTTGAATGTTTTAATGGATGAGACTAGCTACAAATTTTATTTCTTTCTGAGAAAGATTAGCAGTAATAAGAAAGGTAACAACTATTCCATATATATATATATATATATATCACGGCACTGGTATAATATATATATATATATATATATATATTATTATATTATATATATATATATTATATATATATATATATATATTATATATATACTATATATACGTATATATTATATATCATATATATATATTAGAGGTGATAGCGGATGGTGATTTTTCCCTATCTGCGGAATGCGGGTGCGGCATGCGAGGATGGAAGGAGTAAAAAAACAATTTCCTTTTTTTGCGCTTCACGGTTCCTTTTATGTTTTAATATAGTAAGTACATTATATATATATATATAATTATATATATATATATATATATATTATATATAAATATATTATATATATATATAATAGGTATATATATAATATATAATATATTATATATATATATATTAGAGGTGTAGCGGATGGTGATTTTTCCCTATCTGCGGATGCGGGTGCGAGGATGCGGATGCGAATAGTAAAAATCACTATCCGCGGATTGTGGATGCGGATAGCGGATAGTTAAATTTTTAGTCTTAGCCACAAGTACTTCATATATATATATATATATAT
>JABUQX010017067.1:2500-7500 GCA_015478945.1 Trachelipus rathkii | reverse complement strand
TGAAATAAGAAAAAAATATATCTGTAAGAAGACTTAAAATGAATAATTGCATTTAAAGAAAACACTACTTTACTTTATATTAAAGTAAGCAAGAAAATATATTTGCAAAAAATAAAAATTAAAATTTTGTTTATGTAAGCAAAATCAAAAAATCGTTCAAGTCGCAATATCAGAGGTCAATGTATCATGAAAAAGCTTTCTTTATATATATATATATATATAGTATATATATATATATATATAATATATAATGATATATATAAAAAATATATATATTATTATATATATATGATATATATATATATATATATATTATATATATATATATATATATATATATATATATATATATATATATATATATATATATATATATATATATATCTAATAAAATTATTAAATTTATTTAAAAATTAATTATTTATTTTATAAATTTTAAAAATTTATTTATTAATTATAAATATTTTTATATATAAATATATATATATATATAATATATTATATATATATATATATATATATATATATATATATATACTAAAAAGCCTTTAGAAAGTCGATTGATAAAAATGATGAAAACCAAGGGTCATGAAGTGTTTATTATTAAGATTGATTTTATGATGGGTTTGTGAAACGATACCTGAAAAATTGTTTCTATATAAAGAAATAAATAAAAGAGAAAAGAAATTTGTTGATTTGCAAGACTTGGAATTCAAAAGTGATTGGACGAAAAACCAAAAATTTTAATAAATACATTAATGAAAATAATTTTCATACTGTATGCAAAGAATTTTGTTCAAAATAATTATTATTTATTAGGATTTGAAAATCCTTCAATATTTGATGATATGAAAATTTATAGTAGAAATGTTTCTAGATTAGATTGATAGCTTCCACATATTATGTGAGGTGCCCATAGCTTGTCCAGGTCACCCTTGGGCATTCCAAAATAAAGTATGTACGCTATGCAGAATTTAGCGCCTGACACGATCTTAAAGGATACTTGCTTTTGACCATTATAGTAACCACAAACATAACAAAATGCATCTGTGGAATTTTAGTTGCCATATAATTGCCATCATAAAATGTGACCAATATATTTATTAATTAGCTACCTGTCTGAAAGAAAAATGAAAAATACAATTGGTGGAGGATAGCAAACATTACAATATATACAAATAATAATTAATGCTAATCATGAATATCGATATATTTCTGTAACGGCGGGATGATACATGAAAACTGATTCTATATTTGAAATCAGATCAGAAAATTGATTAAGAAAAAGTTAAAAAACTGAAATAAAAAAAAAAATATTTTAAAAATTTTGTTACTTTGTGTAATTAATTGCTAAAGTTGGAAAATGAATAAATTAAAAAAAAACAGCAGTTTAAATGGAAAACTATAATTATTTAATGAAGGCTTATTGTATGGTTATATACCGTAATTATATATATATATATATATATATATATATAATTTATATATATATAATATATATATATATATATATATATATATATATATATATATATATATATATATATATATATATATATATATATATATTATAATATATATACACCTATTATAAATTTATACACATATATATAAAAATATATATATAAATATATTAATGAAAATGTATATATACTGAATATTATTATATATATAATATATATTATATAATATATTAAAAGTTGTCTCCACCTATTCAAGGAGGGGGTGTTGTACGCCTTAAAAATTCATCTAACGCAAATTACGCAGATGAGCACAGACGCAGGCTTTAAAGTGAGGGAGAATAAATTCAGCAAGAAACACAGAAGATGGAAGAAACTTCCACGGAACAGAGGTGACAGGAAAAAAAGAAACACCGCAGCGAACTTGTCTGGAGTTACTAATATTAGAACAAAACTCATTTGACGACACAGCCCCCTTGTGCCGCGAGGGAGTCGCAAAGGTGGTGGTACGCGAGTGGTAAGTTCCATCGAGCACTTGCCCCTGCGGTACCTATAGAAAAGAGATAAAGCACCAACTTCGCGACGCAAAGATAGAGGGTCAAGTGAACTGGAAAGTACAGAACAGTTTATAAGTCTTTTGGCCTTTGACTCGACCCTATCCAAAAGCCGGGTGAAACCAGAGCCCCCCTCCCCAGATATGAGAGCAGTACTCCATACATGGGAGGATGAGACCCTTGTATAGCTGGAGTAACTGAGAAGAGGAAAAAAAGTCTCGCGGTCTAAACAGAACTCCCAGTTTCTTTGAGGCCGCCCTAGCAACCGTTGCCATGTGAGTTTTCCAAGACATTTTTTTGTTTATCTTAAGGCCAAGGGTGTTTATATTGTAAACAGGAGAGACGAGAGAACCATCGAAAGAGATAGGAAAGTTAAAAGGTGTCCTAGAAAGAGAGATTTGTAGAAGTTTGGTTTTCAAGGAGTTGAATTTCACAAGATTGAGACGACCCCACGCGAAATTTCTATCCAGATCTCCGAGAATAGAATCGGAAAGAAAAAGACGAAAGGCAATTCTAGATGTAAAAGAGGGAGCAAAATTGAAATAAGTTGAGAATGAAGGGTCGAATCATCGGCATATCAGTGGATAGGGTTAGATGTGCAGGTGAGAAGATTAGTGAAAAGGAGGAATAAAGTAGGAGATAAGACAGAACCCTGAGAAACACTATTATTGACAGAAAAAAAAGGAGTCGCCCCATCAACAGTAGCCGATATTGAACGATTTGAAAGAAAGCTAGACATAAGTAAGCAAAGAGAAGGAGGAAACACAAAGGAGGGGAGCTTTTAGAGCAGTGATGCGTGCCTTACTCGGTCAAATGCTTTGGATATGTCAAGCGCCACCACGCAAGTTTCCCGGTAGTTCCTAAGGGCGGAAAACCATAAATCTGATAGATAGGAAAGTATATCGCCAGTAGACCTCAAGCTCCGAAAACCGTACTGGCGATCGGAAAGAAGTGTATGAGATTCCAGATGATCTAAGAAGTGAGAGTTGAGAAGGGTTTCAAAGTTCTTAGACAGAAATTACAAGTGAGAGCTATAGGGCGATAGTTAGAAGGATCAGAGCGGCTTCCTTTTTCGGAATAGGTTGGATATGTGCGAGCTTCCAACAATATATATATATATATATATATTATATATATATATATATATATAATATATATTATAGATATATAATATATATATAATATAATTATATATATATATATATAATATATATATATATATATATGAAATATATTTATATATATATATATATATATAATTATATATATATATATATATATATATATATATTATATATTATATTATATATATATATATATATATATATATATATATATATATATATATATATATATAGGGAGACTGAGGGACTGATTGGTGAAGAACAAGGTGCGTTTAGAAGTGATAGAGGATGTTTGGATCAAATATTTACATTGAAACAAATGATTGAGAAAATAGAGAGAAAGGAAAGAAGAATAAATTGTATTTAGGTTAATGGCTTGCAACAGCGTATGAGTATTATTAATAGGGAAACTCTTTGGCCAGGTGTTAGTGACATATATGGTGTGGTGTAGGCTCTGAATGCGAAGCAAAAGTATGTATGACGATAGTGAAGCGTTGTAGAATAAGATGTCAAAAGTGATTGTTTAAATTAATAGCAGATGAGGAGAGTTATGTCTCCTTGGTTATTTCAATTTTGGGTATATGGATGAGTTTAATTAAAGATATTAGAGGTAAGGATGCATTGGAAGGTGTTAGAATGATGTGAGAATGGAGAGAGTGAGGGTTGCTCTACCTAATTATATGCGGGTGATTTGGTTTTGTGTGGTGAATGAAAGCTTGAGAGGATTGGTAGAGAAATTTGGCAGGTGTTAAAAGAGGGGTTTGAAAGCAAATGTAGAAAGATTAAGGTTATGGTTGTGAGTGAGGACAAGTCCTCGGTGGGAAGCTATGTTAGATCGTGAGCAGCTGGAACAGCTTTTCGAGTTTAAATATTTAGGATATATGTTGGATGCAAAGGAAACGGATGATGAAGAGTGTAGAAGAAAAGTTGTGAATGGCGGGAAGGTGGCTGGTGCAATTAAAATCTTATAGATGTAAGATACTAAATTTTGAGTGAGCTAGGGTCTTACATGAGTGTATGTTGTTACCTGTGTTGATGTATAGTAGTGAAGTAAGACTATGGTCTGGAATAAAGGGGTATAGATCTAAAGTACAATGTGTTCAGATGGACAATCTTTGGGGCGTGTTAGGTGTGAGAAGAATTGATAAAACGTGGAATGAAACTATTAGAGAGTTGTGTGGTGTGAAGAAAGAGGTAAATGAGAAAATAAATGAAAGTACGTTGAGAGTTTTCATGTGGGAAAGGATGGATGATAGTCGGTTGGTTAAAGGCGGATGTATAGTGGTTGATTGGTGTGCCTGGGAAATCGACAGGCGGGCAGACGAGAAGAAAAAGTGGATTGAGTAAGTAAAGGAATGCCTGGTGGAGAGAAATGTGGGTTTGGCAGAGGCGAGAAGAAAAATGCATAATAGGATTGAATGGCTGGGTTTTGAGAGAGGGTATGGTTGTGGCCCACTTGGGCCAAGGGATAAACCCTACATTAACGAGATGTCATAGTGAGGGTCCGTCACTGTCCCGTGAAGCTCTCGGGTGGATTTTCGACTGCGATGAGTTCTCACTAAAAAGTATAAAAGGGGCGGTAAGGCTGGGCTTTCTTTTCGACTTGCGTCATAGTTCTTCTACTTACTTTTCTGTTTCCAGGTGTACCTGTACCCCCGCTTGGGAAGAGAAGGTGGTTGTGATTGATTTTATGACGATGATGATATATATATATTATATATATTATATATATATATATATATATATTTATATAATAATATATATATAATATATATATATATATATATATATATATATATTATATATATATTAGTAATATATATTATATATATAATATATATATATATATATATTTATATATA
>JABUQX010017066.1:0-26663 GCA_015478945.1 Trachelipus rathkii | reverse complement strand
ACCTTTCAGGATTTTCTAGCCTTAGGCTATCTGCAATATACTGTAGCGTTGAACTTTCAATATAGCCAAAATGTGCAATATTTTTAATTGCTTTTCAAAAATAATTTAATTGCATAAATCTTAGTAATCACTATTTAATTCATTACATAAAAGTTTTAAGAATTTTTTAAGACGTATTTATATTTCTTTTTCTTTGTAATTTTAAATTGTTTAAATTTTTAACAAATAGTTCTTCCATAATTTTTTTTTATGCTGTTAAAAATTACCTGTGACAAAAAATTTTTTCCCCCAATCTTCATATTTTCCGTTAAAATTTTTTCCTCGTTGATATGATCTTTTTTTCGTTGATTTTTAAAAAGTTATTAAATATTTCGAACTTTTGAATCATGTTCCGTTCCCACTTAAATTCATTGTTTTTATCATATACTAACTATATTAAAATAAAGCAATAATTTAAAGTAATATTAAATATTTTAATGTAAAGTAACTATAAATATTTTACGTTTTCTTATATATATAAAGATATATATATACAATATAATATATATATACATATATTATTATATTACTATATATAATATATATATATATATATATATATATATATATTATTATATATATATTATATATATATATATATTATATAGATATATATATATATATATATACTGGTTATAGCGCTGTAGGTTTTTTTGTTTTTGTTTTTTTTTGTTTTTTTGACTCATACGGGGGGAAATCCCCTAAAATGTGACACTTGGCTAAAAAATGAGATTTGTGAAGTTTTAGCTCAATCGGACAATGGTACTAACCCTTGCCTTATTGGCGTTAAAATCTTGAAAAACTGTGATTTTTTGGAAAAATTCATGGTTTTTTCTTTATAAATTGAAAATGCGTTTATCCTGGAAACTTGATTCAGGTCTCATTTTGTTCACTGTTTTTTTTCCTTCAAATTGTATCATAAACACTTTTTAGATACAACCTATAGTTTCTAAGATATTTGCATTTTTCAATCAGAGTTGGGAGTATATAGAAAAAGTTGCTTTCTCTGGACAATGCAGAAAATATCATAATATTAATATCATGGCTCATTTTTGTTACAAAGTTTACTATTTATTGATAATTTTTTTTTCATAATGCAAATAACTCTGAAATAGGACTCTGAAATAGGACTCTCTAAATCAATTGACTTTTTAAAGTTTGGTTTCCATTCAGTAGAGTTATTAAACCTGTTTATTTAATATTTACTTTGTTGCTTTTGTACTTAGTTGAGTTAATTTTTTGGTGATGGCTTCCTCTTCATCTAATACAAAATCTAAAGAGAAAATTAATTTAAGGCAGAAAGACAAAATTTATTTAATTGGCTTCATGACTCATCAAATTTTTGGTAGTAAGTTACCATCAAATAGTCAAGTTTTACGTAGTTTATTTTACAATATACGCCAAGTAAAGTTAAATACAAATGAAGCTGCAAGACTAACAATACGGGAAGTTTTAATTTTTATACTGGGAGAAAGCAAGAATACCAAAACAAAAAGACTTAAAAGATTGTATTGCGAAACTTGAGGGAAGAAACTTTAATGATAAATGAGTGGAGGAAAGCTACAAAAAAATTCACTTAGAAACTGCTTAACGCAGCTCATTTAGAAGAAGCGTTTACAAGAAGGCTTCATGACCTGTCAGAGATTGCTCATCAGGTCCACATCAAAAAGCAAAGAAGAAAGACAAGGCGTTTTTGCTTCAACAAAGAGAAAAAGGACGCCCAGGTTGCATGGGAGGCTTGATGTTAAATTCTCAAAAGAAGAGCGACGAGAAAAAAGACATGTATGAACTTCAAAAAGTAACAAAACCTAGAAAAAATGGGATTCATGTTTGTTATTTTATTTTTTTTAATTTATTTATTTTACTTTCTTAAAATATATTTTATTTAATTTTATTAAC
Organism: Trachelipus rathkii; assembly: GCA_015478945.1. Classification (NCBI taxonomy): domain Eukaryota; kingdom Metazoa; phylum Arthropoda; class Malacostraca; order Isopoda; family Trachelipodidae; genus Trachelipus; species Trachelipus rathkii. The sequence goes on along the minus strand of JABUQX010017066.1, from coordinate 24,725 downwards.
TATTTTCACTCTTTGTTTACTTTATTTTTACTTTAATTTACTATAAACGTTTCTTAAAACATATATTTACATTATGAAAATATAATCTTTCTGAATGGTTTACTAACTTCCTGCTATTGTTACAATTTATTTATTAAGCATGAGAGTAAAACTTATAAATATTTTACGCTAGAAATAACAATGAGAAATAATATGTCTTCATGAATCCCCCCTTCATTAACCTTTTACTGTTGTACATAGCTAAATGATTGATGTACGTTTTATTTTTAGGATTAGAAGAGGCTGAATCCTTGGACTCCAGCACATGAGATGTAGAAGACTTTGAGGATAATATTCAATGCACAGAGGTAGTAAGAAGAGGAGCCAGTTAGAAAGAAAATACAGCCGAGGAACTATAGAAATTATTAATGAAAAATTATCCTTATTATTAGATAGGTGTGCTATATCAGATAGAGATGCAGTTCGAATAATATCAGCTACAGCAGAATCTTTAGGACATGACCCACGGAACTTTGTCGTTAGTAGAAGTGTAATTCGAATACGCAGGAAGAAATTTCGAAAAGAAAGAACTAAACTTATTCAAAATAGATTTATTAATTCAAATTTAGAAGGAGCTGTTGTCCACTGGGATGGAAAATTACTACCAGATATTGTAGATAAAGAAAATGTTGAAAGAGTAGCAATTTTGATCAGCTGTGGAGATGAAGAACAGTTAATAGGAGTTCCACAGCTAGACAATTGTGCAGGAAGCCATGTGGCAAAAGCTGTATTTTGCAGCAGTTTGCAACAGTGGGGGAGCGCTTGACAAAATTCAAGCAATTATGTCTTTGATACTACTGTTTGGCAAATACTGGCCGCATGAAGAATGCTTGTGTTTTATTCGAACAGTTAATGAGGAAAAACCTCTTGTATCTACCATGTTGCCACCACATTTTGAAATAGTGTTAAGATCAGTTTTTGAATGTAAAATGGAAGGAACAACTGGTCCTCAACCATATATTTTATATCAAAATACAAATCTGGAATTGAAGATAAAAATAAAAGAAATAAAATAACTAATGCTGATCAAATTTCTAATTCTCTTATTAAGAAAATAACCTTGTGAAGTTGCTTTGTTGGATATAACATGACTTTTCATTGTTGAAAACTTTGCTGATATTTTTTTCGGGATGTCTTCCATCAAAGGACATTTGTTTTTCAATTCGGGAGATTTCCACCACGCTAGGTGGATGGCAAAAGGAATTAATTCTCTTAAAATATATCTGTTTGAAGATCAATTTAAGCTTACAAACTTAGAAAGAAAAGGCCTTGAAGACATTTGCTTATTTATTATAAATATCTATGTGAAAGTTTGGTTTGACACCCCCAAACCATCTTTAGTTCCCAACCATACCTACAATTAATGAAAACGTTAGTGAAAGTATTAAGGAAATCGATAAGGGAGATAGGCAGACAGCACTTTTAAAAATGATAAACCATTTATGGTACCTTAATTCTGAACAGGTTGTTTTTTCTTTGTTTGACGACTCCTTGAATAATAGTATAAAAAGAAGAATGACAATAAAATTATTGTCTTAAGAAGTGGACGATGATTTTGAGGACTACAGTAATGTGAAACCATCAATTCCCTTACAAGAAGTGAATGACTTATAGACAAAGATATAGACCATTTTATTGTACCCCAAAGTATGAATTTTTTAAGAGATTAAAAAATAAATACGGAATTTTTGCATACTAATCCAGATAGGAGGTGTGATAATTGAAGATTATTTAAGACGCGAAAAAATATAGGTAGAACGAATGATAGTTAGAGAGCTGTTAAGAAAGAGGTGTTAAAATTAATAACAGATTTTAATTCAGCTTAACAAAAGATTGAAGACTGCGGCTATTTATCTATAATTTAATTGAATGTCAGAAAAATATTATTGGCTCTTCGAAAGCCACCTTAGCAAAACCTTTAACACCTAATTTTAATTTTAATTGTAAATAAAAATAAATAGTTTTGTATATAGTATAATGAAAAAGTAAAATTATTTAAATGATATATTTTTTGTTCTTCTATTATTTATTTTCCTTACCACACAATAATAAAAACAATAAATATAAAACTTGGTTTAATATTTTGGAATTTGTAGAGCAATCAGATTGCTTAAAAATATAATTTACTTTCTTCAACATTAAATTATAAAGAATTACAATTGTTTTATTGGAAAAGTTTATTATTTGTACTTTTATTTATTTTCTTCTTTGCCTTGTGAAGAGCAAAGCTTAATTTTCTATTAAACTCCCACCTCTGATTGAAAAAAATGCAAATATCTTAGAAACTATATGTTGTAGCTACAACGAACGTAGTTATGATACAATTTGAAGGTAATAAACTAGAGAACAAAATCAGAGCTGTATCAAGTTTCTAGGAAAAAACCATTTTTCAATTTATAAAGAAAAAACCATGAATTTTTCCAAAAAAATTCAAACAAAATTAACATTTAACGTCAATGAGGCACGGGTTAGCATTGTCCGATTGAGCTAAAACTTCACAAATCTCATTTTTTAGCCAAGTGTCACATTTTAGGAGGTTCCCCCATAAAAAAATTCAAACTTTGATTTCTTGTAACCAGTCTAATATATATATATATATTAAAAACTTGTATATTCAATATACATATATTATATATATATATAATATATATATATATATATATATATATATATAATACATATACTATATATATATATATATATATATATATTATTATTATATATATATATATATATATATAATGAATGCCTCGGAGAAGGTCGTGATCGCCGTAAGCGGCCTTCTATCTTACGGCGAAAATGTATGAATTGTATGGGTACATGGAATGTGAGAGGAATAAATTTTGAGGAGAAGAGGAAAGAGGTGATGGATGTATTTAGAAAGGGCAGATTGGATTTGCTAGCTGAGACTAAAACAAAGATGAAAGGAAACTGTGAAAATGAGTGGTGTGGTGTGAAATGTTGAAAGGAATGAGATGAGTGACTTGTGGCATAGAGCTATGTTAGATTTTGTATGCGAGTACTAGAATTCTAATGGTTAAATTTAAGCTTGAAAAGGTCAAAGTATGTGTGGTTGTGACATGTGGTCCATCTGAGTGTAATGTTGAAGAGAGTGGGATTTTCTGGGATAATGTGAATGATGTTTTAGATGGGGTGAGTAGGAGCTTCAGATTGATTGTGCTGGGTGACCTAAATGATTGGATAGGTGATCAAAATGAATGAATTTAAATGAATAAGTCACAGAAGATTTTACTCTTCATCAGCGGGATTCGAACACTGGACCTCCGCGTTGCTGAGGTAACAGTAACCGGTGCTTATCACTAAGCCATCCACGTCCCCAAAAAAGAGAACGCTTCAAACTTAGTTTTTAAAGCACCCGGTTTTCTCATCCCATAATTGATGGTATAACAGGTAGCTTTGGGGTGTCGGGAGAAAATGAGAATGGTAGGAAGGTGATTGATTCCTGTGAGGAGAGAGCTATGTGTGTGAGTAATACTTTCTTTAAACACAAGATTATTCATAAGTATACTAGAGTTGGTGCAGGTAAAGATGGTATCGAGGAGGTGAAAAGTATGATTGATTTTGTGTTGGTAATCAAGGAAATGTTGAAGTATGTGTTGGATGTTAAATCAGTGAGGGGGTTAGGAATGGGATTATCGGATCATTACGTGTTTTTTTATGTAAAATTAGAGTTAGTGGGGGCTTGACTGGAGAGGAAGGTGATAAGGAAGGAAGTAGGTAGAATTAAGAGTGAGAAGCTAAGTGTACAAGGTAATAAGGATAAGTATTTCAGAGTGCTCGCAAGTAGATCAGTTGAATGTGAACAAGTTGATACTGAAAAATCTGGGACCAAATGAAGGAAGCAGTTGTTAGCAGTGCAAAGGAAGTATGTGAATGTGCTACTTAAATAGCATTGCCATACCCCTCAACAAAACTCCCAAAATCCTCGGAGTAACACTTGACATACATCTCACCTTTACCAAACACGCATACAATATAATTTCATCAGTAAACAAGAAACTAAACATATTAAGAACCATCGCCTGCACATACTTTACAAACAGCAAACAAACATACACCACAAAAAACAAACAATACATTCGCTGACTCTATACTATGCCTCTATAACTTGGCACATATTACTGACTAAACACAACATAAAGAAACTCCAAACAACACAAAACAAAACACTACGAACAGGATGAAAATCAACAACACCATAACAACACCTACACAAAGAAAATTTTTTTTTACCCATATCCATGCCACATAGCCCTCTTTAACCACATCCATTACAGACTCAAGCAACCTCCTTCTTCACCAGCTCTATCTATATTACAAACAAATTTTGAACAACATTCCAACGTCACGAAACAACACATCATACATCAAACAAATCTACACTACACTAACAGTAAACTACCTAAGACCAGACATCAAACAACATTCTAAGCAACATCCACCGTAAATAGCACCAGAATTCAACTTTCTACCAAAAATTAGCCAGTCATCCTTGACCAAATTATGATTCGGCTACCACGCAAATTGAAATACTGCAAATACAGATTCAACCTCAAATATCTGTCCAAACCGTAACCAGGTTCAGGAAAACATATTCCCCTTTCTATTCTCCTGTCTATCTAACTCTCACTCAGAACAATCTGGAACACTTCAACACTGGAAGATCACTGGAGTAGGCTCGATTCGGCAGCGTGGTATTTGGATGGGGTATGGCCTATCCAATAAAGGGTTGATCAGGGGTGGGAAGGGAAGGTAAAGTATACTCATATTATTTAATATATAAATTATATATATATATATATATACATACTAATCAAATTATATATATACTTTTTGTTTTATTTATTTATACTAACAAACTTTAATATATATATATGAATATTATTAATATATATGTATATATATGTATAGTTGTCTACATCTATTATATAATTTAATATAGGCTTATATTACTATTTTATATAGGTATTATAAGGTACTATTAATCAATATCTAGGTAGTATATTACTTTATTTATATATACATATCTTTTTTATTTATATTATTTCACACACTATTTTTATTTCTATTATATCAGGAAAAGCGATGTCCTTGTCTGGCAAATCTGGCCACTTTCCCCTAAAATCTGGCCATTTTACTAATATATATTTAAGGTTATATACATTAAAATATTTATACGAGCTATAAGCTATAACTATTAATATTACTATTCTTACTTTATACTATATTATATTGTATATTATCTATATATTGATATTAGTAATATAATAATCTACCATTGAGTAAGTTAATAATATAAGTCTATGGATAGCTTACAAAACATAGGAGGATATTTAAGTATTATAATATATATATATTTAGTACTTTCCTACATATATATTAGATCGTATATAATGTATCGTATATATTCCTCTTTAGGATATTGATGATAAGTCGCGCACAAATCTCTGCCTTGGTTGTGTGAGATCCTAGGAAAACACTCTACAACAATTGCTACACACCTATCTGTTTACCTATAACCAAAGAAGAATCCTGATATCATTTCACGACAAGAGAACAAATACCCATATCAGGGCTCAAGTTGGATTCCAACTGTTGCCTTCACTGTCCTGCTAAAAATGTTGAAATGACACGGTTAGTGTAATATTTTATTAAAGTAGCAAAATTTCTTTAAGAAAATTTTACCATAAGCAGAACAAATAATATCGCATAAAAAGCTGTAGATCAATAGACGTAAAGCAGCATTTCCCAACTTTAATGGCCTCGTGACCCCCAAAAGCCAAAAACGCATAAAGTTAGTAATCTGTGCTGCTCTCTCTCTCTTTCCATATATCTATGTCCATAATTTAATATAAGTCCCTTTAGGTCATACATATATTTATTAAAGTATTCCTATAAACCACATAACATTATAGTGCATTATATACATAGCATTCAGTAATGGTTCTATCACTAAAATATAACTCGTATTACTAATATCCGTAGGTATATCATAACATTTATATACTATATTTATCATCTCTATATAATAATATATATTTATATTCTAATATATATATATTTATCTATAATTCTTCTTTTTATTATTATACTGAACATATATTATTATACTCAATCTACCTATATACTATATAATATATAAATATATTTTAATAATCTATAATATATAATATAATTATATTATATTACCTTATATATATTATATATATATATTATATAGTTTTTCTCTTTTATTTACAATCTTCATAAATATATGGTATATTTTCATTATATTCTATTTCACTTCTATTCCCTACTATAAATACGTATCTATAATGTTAGTAATAGGAAGGAGTTCGTTTTCCGGTCACCGATTTCTCAAAGTATACTAGTCTATCGTTGTCTGAAACATTGGAAAATAAACTTGAAGAAGAATGAGGAAGGTGCATAAGGAGTCTGAGAACAACTCTCAGCCGTCATAGGACGTATGTGAGCCTTCCAGTACCGCGCTCTGGTGCTGGAGCCGGTGACGCATGCTGACGTTAATAATACATCGTTATAACAAACAATGTTGGTCTATCCTTACTCATATGTTATCGAGTCTCTGTAGATTTTTCTCGAAAATAATGGTTTCAAGAACATCAAGAAAAAAAAAAAAATAAATAATAAAATAGTATAAATAAATAATACTCATTTTCTCCTTATTATTCTTTTTAATGTTTTAATAACTTACCAAATTCGACCTATTTTTAATATTACTCAACTTACAGCCATGGGGGTTATTTACAATCTCAGTATAATCTATGTAATCATTAACCTGTCCCTCCGCAGCCTCTCTTGGGTCCATCATCTATGATCTATTGATCTATTGAATCTATTGATCTATAGATTTAAAGTCTATTTTGTACTTATTCATTGTCATGGTGGTATAAGACATAAACCGGTTGTTATTAAGCTAGGTGCTCATACTTAGTTCAGTAAATCCAGTATATATCAAACCACATTCAACCACACCTCCTGTCCAGTTGTTATCTTTACTACTATCTATTGATTCAAGCTCACATTTCGAGCTATCATTTTGATAAAGCATAACATAATATAAAACAAATTCTTGTATACATGTATCAACGAAAATATGTTGACTACGTACAACAGTTTTCATCATATAATAAAGTCTTACTTTTTATGCATCATCTGAACTTTTTCAATGAAATAAATACAAACTTCACGACGTCAAACCTGACACACTTTAAACCTACCCTTGTAATAACTTATGTTAACGCTTATACAAAGTTTTCTCACACTATATACATCAACAGATAAAATAACCTAAATATGCATACTAAGGACGTAACCTATTCACACTTTGTCAAGCACCTCTAACTAATAAACAATTGTTAATTTTATAACATGTAAATATTTTTATTCTAAAATTTATCACAACATGGTTAATTATCATACTGCATCAACGAAATATGCTCTAACGTAATAAAGTTTCCAGATCAATAACTAACACCCCTAGCGTAACATAACTTAAGAAAAAATAATGTACAAAGACAAACCGGACAATCACAACTACACACGAATAAACTGTTAACATTGAAAAAGTTCCACACTTAACACCAGTAAAGTAACTTACATTGCATGCAAAGCGTAACCTCTTCATACTTTTTCAAGCATATCCTCTAAACATATTAACGTCTTATAAACATAACTATGTACAATTTAACTAAAAATGTTATATATATATATCGTCTAATTACAAGACCAACGAATATAGCTAATCGTAACAAAGTTTTCGCATTAATAAAAGCTTACTTTACATTCATTTCTGAACTTACGCTGACAATACACAACGACAAAACTGACACGCCTTAAACATGAAAAAAAAATGTTTAACGTTAACAAAGTTCCACACTTAAACAACAGTAAAGTTAACTATATCATATGAATACAAAGACGTAACTCCTATTCACACTTTTGTCCAAGTGCATTTCATCTCCTCTCCTTACTAAACATAAACGAATTGTTAATTTCTATTAACATGGTTATATTTAAAATGGTATTCAAAATATTTTTTAATTATCTACTAATGATCACAATCTCATTTACCTAACGGTCAATAAAGTTATCCACATCATATAAGTCTAACACTAGCTAACATGTGAATTAAAATAAATATAGCTCTATAAGATCAAATCTCGCGCTAAACTAACTTATTATTACATCACGAATAGAGATTGTTCACAGATTAACTAAAAGCTTCCCATCACTTAACTACCTCAGCTATACACGTATCACTAACACTTCAATGTGCACAATCGTGAACTCTGCTATTGTACTTTTCTCTAAAGCTTATTATCTTCGTGACACTTATGTGTGAACGTTAATCTCGATACACGTCACAGTAACAATTTAGCAATATTTGTATCATAACCTTATCCGAATTATCATACTGATCTAACACATTGTGATGAGCTTGTTAAACTTATAAAGTTCCACAATCAATAAAGCTAAACATAGTCTCCGCTCAATGACTAATGAAACATTATACTGTCACCAACGACACACCCATATTACATACAATTACACTTTACGCGATTCTCTACGTGCATACTGTATAATTCTCGCTCTAAACATTAACAATAGTGCCAGCAGATGTAACGTCCGCAGTGAACTAAAACGTATCACATACACTATGCTCATCTCCAAACGTGATACACGCTATTCATATCTTTCTCAGCACTTAATCTAAACTCATAGATTATTATTTAACGTTAATTCATGTATCTCACAAAGACCACTTGGTTAGTATATCATTTAGCAAAATGTATCATATCTCCTTGTCGATTCATCATACAGTCAACGCAATACTATTGACTAACGATAACAAAGTTTATTTACATTATCATAGTAAATATTTAACATTAAAATTAATATCACTAGCATCTTATATTAAATATCATAATCCATGCAAATAGTTGCAAAACATAACAAAGATTATCAAACAACAACAATATGGAAAATAATTATGAAGTTTTATCCAAACAATAACATAAAAAATACAGTTTCTGTTTGAATAAAATTCATAGTATAGAGTTGTTAATAGTTATACCGAAATTTAAAAGCATTGTAATCAGTAAATCAGTAAATCAAACCACCCGTCCCCTCTCACGCCCCTCCCTACCTCATCCCAAATCCATGACGTATTTGTCTTTATCAGATCATAATGCATTCAGGTCAAAATCGTAGTAACCATTTCGGATAAACATGTACAAAAAATTAAGATCATTCATATATACTAACCAACGGGGAATATATGCTAAACCGTAAACATTGTTTTCACATTAATAAATGCTAACATTAATAGCATTAACAGAACTAGTAATATAATGCACAATGACAAAAACCTAATACACACACCTTACGCACGATAAACTACTAACATTAACAAAATGTTCCATACATTAACAATCTCTAAAAAGTACCTACCATAGCGTACAAAACGTAAACCTATTCACACCTTTTTCAAACATCATCTCTAACGTATTGTTTTAAATGTTAATTCAATTATTTTCAACGGTTTATTATCTGAATCATCCATTATCATCATTTCGGATAAACTTAGCACAAAAATGAGTTCTTTATGTACTAATCAGCGAATATATGCTAAATCATAACATTGTTTTCACATTAAAAAAAGCTAACATAGCATCATATGATACTAAGAAAATAAATGTCACAACTCGACAAAATTAACTTTAACAACAAACTACGCACTAATAAACAGTTAACATTAAACAAAGTTCCACACTTAACACCTCAGTAAAGAAACTAACATTGACTTACAAAATCGTAACTATTTATTTTATATAAAGGAACAATTTTAGTTAATTCAGCGCCGGAATAATGAACAATGAATAAGGAATATTTTACAAAAATTATCATAACCTATGTTCTAATATATCATATTAAGACCAACGAATAAACTGTTAAAAATAACAATTCCAATACCAAACATACAAATAAAAATAATTCTTGTGAATAATTAAATAGCATAAGTAAAATTTTTATTAATGAGTTTAAAGGATATAGCTAAGTAAATTCAGTAAATCTTCAGTAAATCAAACCATCATACCCCTGCCCGAACCTCCTTCCCACTATGACGTTTATTGCATTATCTATCGATCATATCTGATTACATGTCATTATTTCTGAAGTACAATTCTCGAACTACCATAGCTACAAAACATACAGTTTTTTTTTAAATACTAACTATCGAAATATATGCTAACGTAGCACAAAGTTTTTACATTAATAAGCTAACTTATATACATAACTCCTGACTTAGAATTATATATAATGTACAACGTTAACAACCTTTAACAACACCATACTTACGAATAAACTACTTATTTCCCATTAAACAAACTTCTCATGCAATTACAACCAGTAAACACTAGATACCTAAACACTCTCGTACAAAACGTTATACCTATTCCCCGTTTTTCAAAGCTATTATCCTCTACATATCAATATTAATTTTACATTAACATCTAATTTAGAAAAATTTAGCATAAAACCCTGTCTTATCATACAATACTGGACAACGAATATCAATTGCTAACGTTACGAAGTTTTTCATCAAACTCGTATATTACAAAATACTCCTATCATAACTTTATCGTTCTAAAACTATCATTAATTCTCGCCCAAGTAATAATTGCTCAAAGACAACAAAGTTTTTAACCAAACATAAACATAAAACTAACATAAATTTATTTGATCGTTACGTAACAGTGCTAATGAAGTTCTTTGAAGGCATATGACAGTTAAAGTTGCGATAGTTTTACGCTTTTACATATGCTAAATTAGTAAATCAGTTGAGCAGACGAATCTGATAGTCGTCTGAACCTGCTCGGCACCATTTGGACAATTATCTTAATGAACTATATGATCCATAAGTCATTATTTCGAGTATCATATTGAGTATAAACATAAACATAAAAATAAGTTCATATATACAGACCTACGAATATATGCTTACGCAACAAAGTTTATAGCATCAATAAAGTTTAAAACATATTCATATATATATATAACACTAAGGATATAATGTACAAATGCAAACTCCATACCTAAACATACTTCGTCTTATCGAATAATCCTGCAACATCTAGAAAATTTCCCTATTATTCAAAGGTCAAAGTAGCTAACTCAGGTCATTACTAAATACTCTCGATATGTTTCCTTACTTTATCAGCATAATCAGCAAACAGGTAAGATCGTCATTATTTCTTACAAAATCATCTTTAAAATAATTTGACCTAAATCTATCTTAAGATAACCTCAGCATCTTGACTACGAATTAGGCACTTTTATCATTTCATTCTCAAATGTGCACTCAGTCTCGAGAATAACATCATTTTGAACTATGAATTATAACTTAGACCATTAGTCTTCATTAATTCTCGTGGCAAAGTGACAAAACATACTAACAAGAATGTGAAGCTACTATTGACTAAAATCCTCCATAGATTGTCTACAGGTTATCTGTCTAACACATCATAATCGATTTCAGTAATAAAACTCAGTATAGATATCTCTATCGGAGACCAATACTCGATGATCTGCTCACACAAAATCCAAAGTGTAATGATTACGATAAGGATGACGAGTATGAAGTCATTCATGTTAACTATATCTGTTACACTACGTTACTGATTAAATAATACAGATTTCATTACCAAAGTATATCTGAGAAAGCAACTACATCATCGGTGCGCCTCTGAAGAAATGAAGCCACCGCGAGGATGGGGAAGCGCACCCCTTTGGAAGTGTTGTGAAATTGTTAGAGAGGGTGTAAGCAGTTGCATTATATCCCCTCCGAAGATATGGGTAATTGTTTTCACATTTATACTATATTTATTATTATATATTAATATATAAATATATCACTATATACTTATATATATATATAATATATATATATATATATATATATATAATTTATAAGTAGTATATAATAAATATATTTATAATATATATAATTATATATATATATATAATATATGGTACGAGAGATCCATATAAAGTTAAATGATTATAGATATTATTTTGTGTGAGTGTGTTTTAATATATAATATGCAATATATAATTGGAAATATATTTAAATAACATAATAAATGTAATATATTTGCATATTGCAATATATAATTTGGTCACCTACTTAATTTATTATTGCAACAAAGAAATGTGTTAAAAGTTATTAAAGTAAACATCTGTATACATGCAGGGCTTTAATGCAATGGCGTAATATAAATCAGAAATTCTTCGGACAATTTATTTATACTCATTCACGGAGATGTTGTATAGCTTATATCCTGATCCTGTAATAAGGCAGTAAATATCATTATTATTTTTTATTTATAAAAAGTTATTATTTTCTATAAAATTTATCCAAGTGGTTATAATTTCATATATAGTTCAAGATAAAGTAAGTCCACACAAATATCTTCATTTCATTTTATCAATTATTCAGTCAATTAATAATTAGGTCCTTAAATATCTTGTGAATTTAATGTACATACTTCTGAAATGGTACAGGTATATATTTCATGTATAAACGAGTTTATTGTTGATCTGGCTGAGGTTCTCATATAAAAAATAGAGAACTCCCCTATCGACTCGTCGTTTAATTACTTGTGGAAGATTTTGGGAAGATACGTTAGGTAATTCTGCAGTTTAATGATTGCATTTGTATACTGCACAGAGCCAGATTAGCTATTCAACAGCGAGAATCTGAATACTAATACGATATATGGTGTTACTGGTGAATTTTCAATAAGTGTTGTGGATAGTTGTCTTGTCACGGGGGCCTGGCAAGGAATTGTTTATCTGCTGAAAGAGTAAGTTTTTGACATTACAATATTAATATCTTATTCTAAACACCCCATTACATATACTATTATAATATTAAATATACATTTTAATATTTAATTTACTTTATTTATAATATTATTATATATATATTAATTTATTATTAATAATTTTATTATTAATTTATATATATTATATAATATTATATTAATTATATATATATTTAATTATATATTATTTTATTTATATTAATTATTTTATATAAATTTTATTTAATTCAATTTAATTATTATTATTATTACCATCTTATATGATGTATATCAATTCCATCACCAGAAAGTATGATTATTTGCTACTCTTAGGATATAAATTATTTTAATATTTATATTATATATATTTAGTTTTCTTTATGATAGGTTATTTAACTATAAATATATTCTATATTATATAATTTATTATTATTATAATATGTATATATTAATATAATTAATTATACTATACAGAATATTTGAAATCTTTTTTTTATTAATATTATTGGAGTATATAATTTCTTCTCAAATAGATATATTATATGTATTATTATTATTATTTATTATTATTATTATATTATTTGCTATTTATTTAATATAATTAACTATGTTATTGTGTTAAATATTATTATACCATTTAATTATTATTAACTACTAATTATTATTACTGTTTTATTTAATTTATAATTATTATTATTATTATTTTATTTAATTATATTATATTTATTATAATTAATTATTATTATTAATTATATATGATTATTAATATTATTATTATTTACATTTAATTATTATTTAATATTATTATTATTATATTTATTATTATAATCATATATTTATTTTAATTTAATATTATTATTATTATATTATTAATTAATATATTAATTATTATAATTTATTATTCATTATTATTATATTATATTATTTATATTATTTAATTTTAATTATTATTAATTTTATTATTAATTATTATATTATTATATATTATTTATTATTATTATTATTATTATTATATTTATTAATATATTTAATTATTTTATTTAATTATTATTATTTATAATAATTATTTATTATATATATTATGTAGGTATATATATTTATATTTTATTTCAATATAAGAAATTATAATATTGCTATTAATTATTATTAATATTATCATGGATGTACAATATTGATTATTAATATAATATGTGTGGATGAAATTTTTAATATATTATAGTAGAAAAATTCACCTTATACAATATCTATGTTTATTTTATTTATTGTGTGATTTATTTATTTATTATATGTTATTATATATATATATTAAATATTTTATTAATATAGTTTAATTTTATAATTCGTTTAATAAATATTGTATATTCCAATATTGTAATATGTGAGTTAGTATAAACTCTTAATTTTATATGATATTTTTTCATTACTGTACACTCTCTCTATATGGTATTATTATGTAATCTATATAATATATAAATTTATGTCTCTGTATTTTCAATACTCAATTATTCAATTTCAATAATTATGATTTACTATACTGTATAAATAATGATATATTGAAATGTTTTATACAATTATGTGATCTTATCAATTTTATTCATCTCTGTTTTCATGATGCTCTTATTATTTGGTATATGTTGATCATATTTAGCTAAATAATGTTAATATCTCATATATGAGAAATCGATATTATGAGTTCCATTCTTCCATTATTTATCGACTTTACAACACGTTTAGAAGACGGCATCGATGTTTAATAGCAAAAATTAGGACGATTATATTATTAAATTATCGTAAGGTTTTCAATCACAATTTTAATAAAATATCAAATGATAAATAAAGTTAATCTCTCTTGGACTATATTAATTCCTCATTGAATCACCATGCATCCGTTTATATAGAGATATTATTACTAATATTGTAACCTTATGTTTAATGAAGAGCAATTTTTCCAAAAGAACAAATCTCAAAAGAATTACTGGTATAATATTATAATTTTATTTGAGAGGGAGAACGTATTTGAACGTTTATCTTATCATTCGTTGTGTAGAATATATGCCATTTATTATACTTAGTGTATATATTTAACGAAACTCAGAGCCTATGCGATCCTCTCTCTCTAAAATGTGACATTTTATTATGGGTTATAAGCGAATATCAATTATGGCCATTACAAATGAACAAGATTGAGATCAGATACTTTCATCTCGTGAGTCCTTGTGAGCGGTCTCTATTGCCTTATTACCCCTTCATAAGTCATATACTTACTTTAAAATGGATCATAGCATTATCATACTCTTTAATAGCCTTTATTCAAAATTATATGTATATATTATTAGTATTGTGATTTTATAGATAATTATTTATTATATGTAATATATTTTACTCATATTTTATTAATGTTATATATATATTTAAATTATGCGAAAGGAGTAAAATAATAAGGTTACTATATTAATATATAGTATTCTATTTTAATAATTTTTAATCAATAAGGAATTTTTATATATATATATTATACATATATACAACTTCTTTTGATTATAAATTTCATAAATTAAATGTAGAAATAAATATATATGTTATATATTAAAATAATACTCACATCTTGTATATATTTTGGAATGAGAGATAACCCCTTAATACATTTTTCATGTTGTTTTGGCAGGAAAGTAGCGCTGATATCACTCTCATCTACAAACTTCTGTGTTTAGAGTGGAGAAGGTGTCTAGCACCCTATCATTTCTGAGTTTTTTAGTTGATATAGAGGTAGGGGCGTGTATACCTTCACTATTATTCACGGGATTGTAGGGTGGAGGGGAGGTGATATTATATGATATATATAATATATAATATATCCTATCATTTATCTCATTTTTTTACTGTATTATATATATATATGAAATATAGGATTATAGCATATCGATCTACTAATAGTATTATAAGCTGGTAAGTGAGAGTGGGCTCTAATAGAAAATGGTGATACTCACAAGCCTCACTAAAGCTTATGTAATAAATTAAGAGTGAGGAAAAAATAAAATTAATATAGTATATTAAAATCTTATAAATTCTAATAAATATATTATAATAGTAAATGAATATAAATAATATATATTATTATATAATAATATTATTATATAATTTATATACATATAATATAGTATATATAATATATATATACCATATATAATATATATATATTATATAATATATTACTAAATTTATATATATAGAATAATATATAATATATATATTAGTAATATATTATTTAATATAAATTACATATTTAATATTTCATAATTATAGATAAATTTATGATAGATAACTATTATTTTTATACATTTATAAATATTAATGATAATATAATTTATTATATATAAATATTATATGATAATTTATATATATATATACTATATATAAATGTTAAATAAATAATATATATATAATATATATATATATATTATATTATATATATATATATATATATATATATATTGTAATAATATATATATATAAAATATATATAATTATATATATATATTATATATATATATATTAATAGATATATATTTATATGAGTTAAGCCGGTCAGCTTTCTACTGCATCAGAGAACAATGCAAATCATAAAAAAACTATTTAATGCTCCATTGTAAAAAGGATATATATTATTTTTGACATTTTTTTGTAAATTTTTAGTTATGAAACACTTTAAATAAAAATCTTGGCATAGGAAAAGTGAATAAAACGTAAATAGTTAATTATTTAAACTTATTTTAATCTAACGTACTCTATACGTGACTCTTTAATGTATGAACGGTAGGTATATGTTTTACAAAACTAAAGACGTACCGAGGACTGACGCAGAGATGGTAGAAATCGGGCGTCTCTCGTGCCTTCCGGGGTAACGATAGCAGAGATGGAGGACTAGGTTTCCCCACTCTGGGTGCCCGGTGTTCGGAAAACCCCGACCTTTGGGTACATGGGTTGTGTTCAGCTGTGCGCGTTCTACCGCCCCCTCCTACACTATCTGTCAAGGGTTATGAGGATGTAGGGAAACTGGTCTTCACGCCACTTCCATTTGTTCCCCGTTGTCCTTTACTTGATTTGGCCCACCTACTTTTGTTTCGCGTATATATGATATTATAAATAACAATTAAAATATAAAATATTCAAAATTATATAATATAATCTATATATATATAAATGAAATTAATTCTATTTATATAAATAAATAACTTTACTATAATTATTTGTTCATATATTATATATAAATACACTTTTATAATCAATTATACTTATTATATAATATATTATATATTTTACCTACTAATTTAGGCGATACATAACTCTCGCTCGCCACCGTACTCTCTCTGAACCTAGATCGCACAACCCCCCCCCCCCCCCCCTAATTATGACTCGCAATTAGCGATTTACATATCCCGACGATTACATTAGAACTCGATGAATGATTAATGATTCCCACGTGGATTTTTATTTTTTCAAATGAGATATATTATTTCACAAAAGTTACGATAAATATCATTAATCTGTTTTACTTAAACCTAACAAACAATTTAATTATCTATTTCTTAAATATAGCTTATAGTTATTTAAATAAGTGTTTACCCTAAGTAAAATTGTAGACGCAGAATCTATACAACGTGTTATATCACTTTTAGTATTGTTTAAAAACTTGTAACCATTAAGATACATATGACACGGCTATATTTGCGTAAAGGCTGGCTCAATATAGGGCATACAATTCTGACTTTAAATATAATTATATCTTTAATAATAATAATATAATATTATAAATATATATAGTATTTGTACTATATATATATATATTTATATTATAATATAATATATACTATATTAATAGTATCGATTTCTTATATACTTATATAATTTACTATATATATATAATTGTTAACTATTATATATTCTAATATTTATAGTCATATTTATGACACTTCTTATTAGTAAATATCTAAATATAACTCTTTATAACTACTTTATATATAAATACAGATATAATACATAATTTATATCTATATTAATATATAATTAACTATAATAAGACATTGCTATTGCATATAGTATCCATATTAATATACTTAAGTTACTTAATTTGAATTATATATTATATAACTGTGTGTGTACTATAATTATTTAATAATATATATATATATATATTAATATAATATATATATATATATATGTCATAAATTAGGTTTTTATAAGATATGTTAAACTTTCGGATGATAAAAAGCCAGCGGCCTACTAACAGTTTTAATAGTTGGGATAAAAAAACTAATTTTGTAAACCATGTTAATGAGCCTACGATGACTCGTACCATTAGTTTTGAAATGCAGCATGGTAAAAGGGAAATTGGGAAAAAATAGAGAGCGTGGCCAAGGAATGTTTCGGACTTGCCATTGGGAGCACGTTTTGTTAAGAATGAGCAAGAGGTTATGTTAAGTCTGGTTCAGTATAGGAGTAGGAGAGGGAATAGGCATGAGGCTATGAGTTGGGGAATTTAATGAGTGGGTCGCGGCTACTCTCTCCACAATTATAATTGCAGGAGGTAAATGGCTAGAAAGTTCCAGAGGAGAATGT
Organism: Trachelipus rathkii; assembly: GCA_015478945.1. Classification (NCBI taxonomy): domain Eukaryota; kingdom Metazoa; phylum Arthropoda; class Malacostraca; order Isopoda; family Trachelipodidae; genus Trachelipus; species Trachelipus rathkii. The sequence continues at coordinate 6,162 of JABUQX010017066.1, read as the reverse complement.
GTCATTGTGATAAACCATTAGTATGAGGGGGTGATCTAAGGGTTTGATGATCTGGGAAAGAGATTCGAAGAGACGGTTATCCGGTCGGTGTTAGAAACAGCAAGTGACAAGTAGATAAAGCATTACCAACAGCGAGTCGCAGCAATGTGCTTGATTACCTTAAGTAATATAATGTGATACATTTACTTCACACATAGACAAACAACGCCCCTACTCAGAGCAAAAAAAGGAGACTTTGCAGGTGAAAATCAATAGGTGTAAACCTGGGGAACTACTCAATCCTTTAGAGACTCTTTAGGAAGATAATCATATGATTCAATCCAAGAAAAACGATCGCGTGAAAAAGGAGAATACAAATATTATAATAACCCCAGGGCGTTTTTAAATTGTAAGTTTGTGTTTTTCGGAAAGGAACTGAGCTTTTGAGGCATTTGAAAAACAACCATGTTTATTCTTTGTCATAAACTAACTGATACGAGGAAGTCAAATGTCTAGTTGTCTCTGATATTCCAACCATCCTTTATTAGCCATTAACTATTAAATCTTTGCTTTGAATTGATGGATCATTGTCTTTCAAAATTATTGTATGTAGTTTATAATAAATGGTGAGTCGTCCAGTCATTAAGAGTAGATAGACGACGAAATGACATAATAAATTATGAATTAGAAAGTAGAAAAGATAGTCAGTTAGTAAAAAAGCAGCCATGCTAAGAATATTATATGATAGATTATAAAGGGATTAAAAGGTTTGCTAACATACAGAATTGCCGTAATAGAAGCGACTATAAAGAAATTCTCAGATGAGTTAAGTATACAGAGAGAATGATTAAATCGAAATAGGAATAAAATTTTGAAAAATCGACCTTGTTTCAGGATCATCTTTATCGAAAAGTTTTTCGAAATGTCTAGCACCACAAGAAAGATTTTCTAAAACTCATAAGAGTAGAGAACCAAGATAAGAGGGAAAAGAGAAGTAGAAAGAGGAAAGAGAGATCATTACAACTCGTAGTATACCATTAGGATAGCATTTGCAGAAACAAACGATAAGACGAGTTTTGAGATTCAAGGTTAGGAGATGTTTGGCATTAAGGCGTTCAAAGTACGAGAGATAGTTGAAGTTGATAGACAGAAAGAAACAGTGTCTTAGCAATTGGTCTGGGTGCTTCAAATGTTTTATGAAGCAGAAGTTTAAGGATCAAAGGATGGGGTTGATTTTTATTCAGGAGCTGGACATAAAGAGACTATATTTATATTTTAAAAGGAAATCAATTAATGTTGGGCTATAAATGTAGTTAGATTAATTGTGGGAGATGATGTATTAACTCCTTGGCTGGAATCGTCTTTATTGTTGACAATTGAGGAAATGTTTGAATGAGGGGTTTTTCAGTATTTAAGACAGTTAAGAATTCAGCGGACCAGTATACTTGCCGTGCAGGAATATAACATGCGTTTAGGGGATGATCAGCAAATGCAAGTGACGCTAGTATACTTTATTGTTTCGAAATATATCAGAACCTCATCCCTTTAAGATCCGCATCGCATGTATCCGCATCCCATCCGCAAACAGTCTAAATTTTGACATCCGGTCCATCACTAGAAGTATATATGTTATATATATATAGTATTATATATATATATTACTATTATATATTATAACCCAATATATATAATAATATAATAATATAGTATATATGATATAGATCATATATATATATATATATAATACTACATTACTTAGAAATGAATATGGTATTTAATTATATATATATATATATATTATTATTATAATTATATATAAATAATATATATATATAGGTTTATATATATATATATATATATATATATATATATATATATTATATATATATATATATTGTAATACTATTTATATTATAATATATATATATATATATTATATATATAATATATATATATATATATATATTATATATTATATATAGTATATTATATATATATATATATATATATAGTATATGTGTAATATATATATATTGCACTAGTAATATTATATATATATATTATATATATTATATTATAATATGTAATTATATAAATAATATATTTCATATAATTATTATATATAATATATATAATATATATTATAAATATGTAAAATATATATATATAATATTTATATAGATAATTATAGTTATATGGAAGATTATTTCCTACTCCACATATATTATATATAAGTTATATATATATATACTATATATATATATATAAGAATTCATATTATATATATTATAAGTATATATATAGGTATATATAGTAAGTATATATATATATATACTATAATATATATATATTGTATAAAATAGTATAAAATAAAATAAATAAATACTTGGACTTCCCCCCTATTTTTACTTAAAGAGATTGGCAACAACAATAAGTAACTTACTGATAGCCAAATGTCTTCACAGATTTAACACAATTTTATAGGGAAAACTTCTCACGTAAACTCAATCTCCGCTATTCGCGGGTTTGGGGCAAGAAATAAGTCACTCGATTTTAAAATGATTATACTAAAAATTAGCATATATTAAGTTAGCGATGATCCTTACACTTTTTGTTTCATTTTTACAATGCAATAATTTATGTTATATTATTTAATATTTTTTATATCATTGGGGAAGCAATTTTCGCAAAAAAATAAAAGATTTTCTTTTGCGTGTAGATTTGGTATTATGTAAAGATTGATAGTTTCTCTAATGCTCTCACTTCGTGCTAAGCCACTCGGAAGATTAGCACAGGCAGTGTAGGCAGTCGCCTCTGATATTTATAATATTATATATACTATATATAATTATATATATATATATTTAAGTATATATATATATAATATAATATATATATATATTATAAATATAATAAATATATATATATATATATATATATATATAATAAATATATATATTATATATATTATAGTAGTTAATATATATAACTCATCAGCCACCTTCTCCATATATAAATTATTATATTTCAGTGTTATATTTTAATTGACACTGAAATAGAAAAAAGTAATTTGTAAGAATATGACGTAAGTCGAAAGAAAGCCCAGCGTGGAGGAACAAGTATACTTTTAAAGATAACTACAAGCCCCAGTCATATAAATCCACCCTAGAGCTTGACAATCACGAGACCGCGATGGACCATCACTATGGCATTTCGTCAATGTGGAGTTCATTCCTTGGCCTTAATTATGTCTATACCACAACATGCCCCCCTTCACAAAACTCTGATCATCGCTCATTATTATTGCACTTTCTTATCGACCTCTGCCTATAACTCTCATTACTTCCATCCTCCATTATTTATATTTATTATATATATATAGCTATATAGTATATATATATATATATATAATATATATTCTATATTTAATAAATATATAGTATATATACTATTTATATTTATTTATAATTTATATATATATATAATTATTATGGTAATGTTTTTATTGTGGATTTTGTCAAATTTTTGACATCTCCGCGGATGATGAGATATTCATAAAATCACGCGGTAATGCGGATGTTGAAGCGGATGGCAGATTTTGACATCCGCGCATGGCGATGAGTCAGGAATGTCCAATGTCTAATGCCGCAAGAGAGTGAATCTAGAGATACAACAAGGGTGGGTCAGAAATACAAAATATAGGCTATATAATATATTATATATATAATATATATACCTATATAATATATATATATTTCTAAATGAACTATTATAGGACTACTCAAATATAGATAAGGCATAGCATAATCAATCTAACCGTATATACTTATTTATTATAGTATGACATAGATCAATAGAAGAGTTGAAGACTGCCAAATGGGAGTCGGAGAAAAAAACCCTGGCTCCACCAACAGACCAAATTGTCTCTGCTACTTTATGAGCGCCAAAGGACATGAAATTCAAAATAACGAGAAACTTTAGAATAATCCCTCTGTATTGCGCCTGCTTAGTAATTGCCAAGATATCGCTAAAGAGAATGTTATCAAAAAAGAAACGAAAGAAGTAATTCAGCTGTAAAAAGAGCTGATAGTTAAACATACGAAATTGATCGACCAGCTCTTTATTAAAGGGTCGTGAGAAAATTCTTATGTTTATTTCAGCTTACTTCTCTCGTCATAGAAAGATAAGTAAGGAGTTTAGTCATAACATAATATACGGGACAAGCGTACTCGACGCTAGGGTAGCACCTATGAGATAGAATACATACTAGTAAGGTATAACGGATAGAGCGTATACAGTGAGTACCTTAGCTCTACCCTAAGTATTAAACAGACGTATACCTATCAGGCTGAGGGTAAGATCGCTACCTAGTACCGTAGCGCCAACCCGCTAAGGGTATTAGCTACCGGACCATAGTAGTTATATAAGTAATCCATATATATATATATTATATGACACCCGTTATATTACTCACGATGACGCCTAGATGGTACAGTACTAACTGAACTAGCAAGGGGAGAGCATAGAGTAGAATATCAGTGATATAGACGCGGACACATAGCGTATAGGCTCATATATAAATAGATAGCGGCGCGTCAATCAACATGATATAGATACACTAGTCATAGATTATATATAATATATATATATATATATATTTAATATATAGCACGTAAAATAACTAGCCTATAAAAACGCTTATGCTAAATAAGTCTGATATTCTACCAAAGGCTTTCAATACAGCGTATAATATATATATTTAAATACTAGTACTATAGGAATGCGCTGGCCGAATACAAACAAAGGTAGTAAGATATAGTATACTTAATATATATATAAATTAGATATATATATAATATTAATATATGTAAGTATAATATATATATATATAATATTATATATATATACTAGATATATATATTATAAATTATATATATATATATATATATATATATATATATATATATATATATATATATATATATATATATTTATATATATATATAAAATATTATATATTATATTATAATATATATTAATATATATATAATATATATATATATATATATATAATTTATATATATATATATGAATATACGTATATATATATATATATATGTGATAATGAGTAGTATATATAACTTATACTATAAGTATAGTAATCATAGTGAGTACTAGTAACTATATATATAACCGTCATGACTCAATCACGTGATATATTAGTATAATAATGATAGGCTCCTGCTATCACCACTAGGTACTACACTCTCTACTATATAGCTGATACCTGAGATATACATATATATTATATATATATATATATATATAGCTAACTATATAGGTATATAATATATAGATATACTATATATATAATATATAAGTACACTAATAATATAATTATTACTAAATAATAGATATATAGCATAGAGATATATATATATAGTATACTAATTATATATATTGTTATATGAATTATAGAATATATATATATATATAAATATAAAATTATAGTATATATATATTATATATATATATATATATTTATAGTACTATATATATAATATATATATATATATATATATGATAGTATATATGATAGTATATATGAGTATAGATATATATATATATAATGAACGCTGTATAATATAGTAGTGATAATATATATATATTATATATAAATAGATATATATGATGTATATATTAGCCTATATATATATTATATATCATATATATATATATACTTATATAATATACATATATATAGATAGGATAATATATATTAGTAATAGTAATATAATATATAAAGTTATATATGAGTACATATATATAATAATAATATATATATAATTATATATATATACTATATAGAAGTTTATATATGTGAGTTATAAAGGACTACGTATAGTACTTGTTAATATAATAATGTACGTCTACTGATATATATAATAATATATATTATATATAATTATAATATATTACTATAGCTATAGTATATATATATATATATATATATAATATATATATATGTACCGGCGGATATATAGTATAGATATAGTATACGTAGTATATAGCTCATATAGCTAGTAGATATAATATAGGTTTCATATATAGCGTATATATATATATATTATATAATTATATTATATATACATATATATAAAATATATATATATATTATATATA
>JABUQX010017065.1:5000-14240 GCA_015478945.1 Trachelipus rathkii | reverse complement strand
GGCTACTTAGATAATGGTACAGAAGGGCCGTGGGCTGGCGCTTTCGTTTTCGATTTGTCAATAGATCTTCTCTTACTGCTTTTTCCGATGCTTGTTACAGCCCTTACCCATCTTGGCAAAGGAAGGTGAAGAAGAAGAAGAAAGATATCATATATATATATATATATATTATATATATATATATATATATATTTATATGATATATAATATATAATATATATATGGTATTATCATTTATACACTGCATATAATAACAGAAAATTATGGAAATCCAGAATATGCCAACAGACTGATTAAACTTTTAGATTATTTCTCTAAATACTGTACTTTTATAAACAACCAGAAGATTAAATTGAAATTAAAACTTTTTATAGTTATACAAATATTTTATAGTAGCTAAGAGAGAACATCTGCAAATGTATATTAGTTAATATATAATTAGATTTATATATTATATATAATATTATATATATAATATAATAATATATATAATTATATATATATATACTATATATATAATATTATATATATATATAGTAATAATATATAATTATATAATATATATATATAGTAATATATAATTTATATATATGTATTATATATATATAGGTATATATATATATTAATATTAGTATATATATATATAATTATATATATAGTATTATATATTAGTATATATATTTATATTATATAATTAGATCTAAAAACGTGTTTTCTTGTAACATCGTTTTTTGTTACAAAAAAAAAAACTTTTTTATATCTTGTTTTTTTTTTTTGTTTTTACATAATAGTGTAAATTTTTAATAGTTTATATTTATTCTTATTTAGAGCTCATTTATTTATTAACAGTCTTGAGAATGATTTTGATAACGACAATTGTAATGTATAATGAATGGAGCACGAATGTAGCTTGGTATCAATGTTTAAAAAAATTTCCAAAAAGGATTATCCATATTTAAAGGTTTATCACTAAAATAATATCCTCGTGTCTACGACAACTTACGTTCTGAAAATAAAATAAAAAAAGATTCTCAACGTTAAAAAAAAAAAAAAAAAAAAAAAAAAAAATACAACGGTGTTTTAATTTATAAACATTTAAAACTAGTCATTTATAATGTAAAATTATTGGGAAAAAAATTATTCTCCAAACTACTAGTAATAAATTATCTCTAGACGATTAAAGACAATATAACTTAGTAAATATTAAAATAAACTGTAAAAAAAAAAAAAAAATACGTTTTTTTATAATAAATAAAACAAAGCCGTGTTTTTGTTATCACTTACAACTATAATCATTTTTAAAATTAAGAATGCTATGAATTTGGGCGAAATTTACAAGATATTTTTTGTAAATATGTTATTATGAAGGAAAATTTAGTAGAAAATGTCTGAAATGTAGAAAATACTGAAGAAAAAAATGTCTTCAATAGCGGTGTTGAAATTAGATTGGTGGAAACAAGGCGAGCATATTCGAAAAAAAAAAAAATTAAAAAAATACTCTCTCTCTAAATAATTTTCATGCCGTAACACTCTGCACGTCTATGCGAGCATATCTACGAAGGGCCTTGCATAGTGCATCCACTTTCCACATGTGATTGGTTGTTAATAAAAAATAAATAAAAATAAATTAATAATGTTTAACATAAACACTACCATCTGAATGTTTGGTTTTTAGTATTGATACTCTTTTCGAAGCCTTTCTCTGCTAAGACGCAAGTCTCACGTTCTCAAGCACAAGTCCACAATTTAATTCTTGAACCTTCCGTGAATCACTATACTTCCGCCATAGAGAACTTCTTCGACTTTTGTGTCTTACCCGACAGTACTCACGCTCAAAAACACTCCTTATCCTACACCATATAAAAATTTTCCGAATTTCTGTTAATGTTTTACTATTATTTGCTTTTATTATTATTCTTATAAATTAAAATTTAGTGACACAAGCCATCTAACATTTTGATAGTTTAAATAATATCCGGAGCTATAGATTCCTTCAACCCCTGACATAAGCCTTGAAATATATATATATATAATATATATATATATATATATATATTATAGATATATATATATTATATATATATATTATTCATATAATATATATATATATATATAGTATATATATAAATACATATAATAATATATATATATATATATATATACTATAATATATATATAATAATTAAATATATAATTATATATTATATATATATTATATATATTAATATATATATAATATTATAATATATTTATAATTTATATATATATATAATTATATATATATTATATATATATTTATATATACCCATATATATATATATATAAATAATAATATATAATATATATATATATATATTATACTATATATATATATATTTATTATAGTGACTATTATATAAATACTATATATTATATATATATATATATATAATATATATATTATATATATATATTAGATAATTATATATAATACTTATATTATATATATATAAATATATATATATATGAGAATAATTTAAAAAAGCAGATATGGGATGCACGACCATAGAACGAGCACTTTAAGAAGTATCGCAATTGCAGTTATAAAGCTTTAAATTGAAATTAAAACTTTTTATGAATTTTCGAGTTTTCTTTGCAAGAGAGAAGAACATCTGCAAATTTTATTAGATTTAAGTTTTTTTTTTATATATAAGTGTTGAAACACCATTTGTTTTTATTTTTTATTTTTTCAAGATTAAATTTAGTTAAAGATGAAATATTATATCTTTCCTTTTGTTTAGTATTTAATTTTAATTTTCTATTTTTACTGAACTATATATTATATATGATATATCATATATATTATATATATAGATATATGTTTTGGAGGTGCGTATATATATAATATATTATGTATTTATTAATTAGACACACAGAGCATATATATATAATATATATATATATATAATATATATATATTTATATATAAAATATTCACATATCACTCCTACACATATACCCCTATAACTATATATTATATATATAATATATTTATATATATATATAATATATATATATATATATATATATATCATATATAATTATATAATATATAAGGAGAAAGTCTATTTAGAGACATTTATAACGTGGTATCGTTACTCCAAAAAAAAATTAGTATAGGTTTATCTCTTGATCATAAATAGGCTTTTCTATTATAGAATTTTTAATTTAGGTTGGTTAATATATAATAGTATATTATAAGTATATATACTATATATATAATATATATATATATATATATAGTATATATATATATATATATATTATATATATATAATATATATAGTATATATATATTATATATCTATATAATATTATTATATAATATATATATATATATAGTATATATAGTATATATACTATATATATATATTATATAATATTATATATAATATTATATTAGGATATATATATTATATATAATATAATATATATATAATATTAGTATATATATATATATATAATAGATATATATATATATATATATATATATATATATTATATATATAATATATTAATAATAATTATAGTATATTTTGTATTTGAGATATTCTTTCGTTTAAAAAATTATTATTTTAAGCTAAAGAATACCCCAATGTAAACCACAGAGATGTGCAGGAGTCGGAGATCTCTCCCCTTTCGGGAACGAAGGTAGATAAATCTTCCACCACCACCAGGAAGGGTCTCAGAACCCCGCTCATTTGGGTATTTTGGGTTGTTGCGGGGGTTTCTCCGCCCTTCCCATACTGAGAGTATGAAAACGTCCAAAAACATATTCTGTTACGTACGGCATCGAGCCCCCTAATTTGCGCGATATAAATTACTTTAAAACAAATATATATAATATATATTTATATATATATATAATATATATATAGTATATAATATATATCTATATATATTATATATATATATATATATATATATATAATATATATCCAACCTCAAAAATAAATCCCTAAACTAGAAAATCTATTTATGTTCATAGAGATTACCCGTGTACTAGTTTTTGGTGGAACGAGTACAGTTAAAAATGGTCAAAATTAGACTAAAAAAATTACTTTTAATTCTCTTGCTGTTTTGCTATGGCGTCGAAAAACGAGGTGACCTGCGTAATAATTTAAATTAAAAGCTTCATTAATAACTAATAAAAACTTTTGTTACACCCTAGCTTTATACTTTTTTTTATTTAGTATTACCCTTTTATGTAATACGCTATAATTTTAATATAATTTTCCTATTTCTTATAACAAGACTACTTTCGAGAACTTAAAACCAGCAGACCCATACAAAGAAGTTCCACTGTTAGCCACTGAAGTAAAGTCGTACAAGGTTAATCGAGATAAAAATTTTCTTTCCAGAGTTAAAGAAGACCTACAGTAGCTTCCTATTTTTTTGGATTACAACCAAAAATTCGAAAATATCCTCATTACTTCTTTACATTAATTTATATTTATTTTCAAATTTATTAATAAGTTAAAATTTAAAAATTTACTTTTTCAATATTCAATAGCCTATACTTATGATATATAATATATATATATTATAATATATAGTATATAATAACATATATATATATATAATATAGATATATATATATATATAGATTATCTTATATATATATATATATATATAATATATAATATTATATATATATATATATATATATATATATATTATATTAATATATATATATATATATTATAGTATAATATATATTAATATATTATTATATTATATATATAAATAAATACTATTATATATATTATATAGTATATATATATAAGGTTAAACAACTTATAAATATATACTTATATATTCAGTTATATATATATATATATATTATATATGTTTTGAGGGTTGCGATATGACCATATTTATGTTGTTATACCGCTATATAAGGTATTAGATATCACTAAGCAAAATATTATATTAAGCCACTCCAGAACCAACAAATTAATTTAAAAAAATTTTTCTTGCTATTCTGTAAAGAACATTTAATTTTGCTTTGGTTATAAATAAGAATGGATATTTACCGTGACCCATTTGATATATACTATACTATATATATATACTATATTATATATATATAGTTAATAATATATCATATATATAATATATATATTATATTATATATATATTATATATATATTATATATAATATATATATATATAATATAGTATATATATAATATAATGAGTATATATTTATATATTTAACATATATATATATATATATAATATATATATATATATATATATATATATATAATATATAGTATATAGTATATTATAATATATAGTAATATAATAATGCTCTATATTAAGTAATATCTCGTATTGTATAAAAATTATTTCAATATAAAAGTTTTTACATTATATATATATATATATATTATAATATATATATATACTTTATATATATATAATAATATGTATATTTATATATATATATAATATATAAGTATAATATATATAATAATATATTATAATAGTATTAAGTATATATATATATACTATTAGTTATATATATATATATATATAGTATATATAATATTATATATATAATATATATATATATATATATATATTATATATAATATATAATATATATATATATAAGGTATTTATATTATATATATATTAATTATATATATAATATATAATATAATATAATATATATATTATATATATATATATATAATATAATATACTATAATATATATATTATATAAATTATAGATATAATATATATATATATATATCATGCTATACTATATATATATATATATATATATATAGATATATATATATCATATTATATTTAATATTAATATAATATTATAGTATATAATATATATATAATATTATAAATATACTATATAATATATTGTATCATATGGAGGCATACATTCCATTCCCTATTCCCTTCATTCTTTAAATCCATAATGGTGTTCTTCAGAACTCTGTTTTGTCCCAACTCTTATCTATCTGTTACCGTGTCTCCTCTCCAGTCTTAGGCTGATAACTCCACCATTCATTATTACTCCTTCAAGTTTGAAAAACGACTCATTCAACAGCAAATAAATGATCCTAGGATGTTAGCCTTGGAGCGACAGATCTCTTATCTTTCTCTTACTTATATTTGGGTTAGAGAAACCATTGTTGTTTTCAATGCCTCAATAACTCAGTTTCTTCATCTAATTACTTGACTTAATCTTCCACACAACTGTAATATATTTGAATATACAACTCTAACCTTAATATTCTTGATATGTTTTTCTCGTGATCTTTCTTAGAAAGATCACGTGATGCTCTTTCTAACATGTTTAAAGAAAGTTGGGTTTTCCAAGGTTCCTTCTGAACTTCTCTCCAATACAGTTGCTAGCTCTTCTGGCGTCGATCGCCCTTGTGTGGAGAATGAATCACATATCTGGGGTGGTTCCATACTTATTGCTCTCCTTGATAAAGGTAGTCTAAGCTTGTCGACTCCTTAACTCTCCTACTCAAAATAATTCCTTCCAATCTTTCTTGCATTCGAAATGTTACAACACTCTACTTATTCTACTGTTATTACGATAAAGTGAATATTAATCTGTCTTGTGAATTTTCCAGTCATCTACCTTCTTATTTGAGGAGCGATCCTGCGAATCGTATATCAGAGTCTCATTTTTTCTCTATCAAATTCTCTTACCCAGACTTAACTACTATGCTCAGTCTTTAGTCTAGCATGTGCGATACTGGAAAAGTCTGGAACACTTAATTTATCTTTTTTTCAACTACCTTTGATTTGTACAATTTTAATCTCTGCTATCGGAGCATATCAGGGTGTAATTTGTTCCTGGTTTACAATTATTTAAAAACCGGATGGCAATTTAGATGCTCTGGCCTCTTACCACTTGGAGTATATATATATGCTAGAATAATATATAGTATATATATATATATATATTATAATATATATATATTATATATAGTATTAATATATATATAGTATATATATATAAATATATATATATAATAGTATATATATATATATACATAGATAATATATATATATATAGATATATATATAATATCATATATATAATATATATAGTAATATATACATATATATAATTATATATAATATATATATATATATTATAATTAGTACTTTATATATATTTTATATATATAGTATATATATAAATATATATATATATATATATATAATATATATATATAATATATATAATAGACATAAATATAATATAATATATAATTAATATATATATATATAATATATATATATCATATATGTAGATAATATATATATTATATATAGATTATATATAATATATATATACTATATTAATTATATATATTTTATATATATAATTATATAATATATATATTATATACTATATAATATATATATAATATATATTTATTATATACATATAACTATATAATAGATGATATTCATATATATAGTATAATACTATATAGTAATATATATATAATAGTATATTATAATAATATATCATTATATAGTAGTATATGATAGATATATATAATTACCCTACTATATATATATATATAGATATAAAAATATATATCGAGAGAATAGAGCACATCGATAGTGTAATAAAATATCAACATCTTAGATTTATATATTTATATATATATATATATATATATATATTATAATATATAATATATATAATATATAATATATATATATATATATATATATTATATAGTATATAATATTTATATGGGAAAAATATTTCTTTCATTCTATTAACACAGCTTTTTTAAATCAACAATTTAAAATTATGAGAAAATATAAATTATAAATGTGTGACTGCTTATTTTAAATATAATAAAAAAGGTTTTGGGAGAAACGGTTGGAAGATTCTTTCCTCTCAAGTATACTTGGAAGTTAATCAGGGAAAATAAACTATATGAAAACTTTGCCATCTTAATAGCATTTCTAAGCAAAAAAAAAAATAATTAAAAATAAATTAGTTTTTAATTATTGTTAATTATTTTGATGTTATAAATTTTTTAAAGTCGAATTGCTAATATTTTCTTCCCATTTATTTACTATTTCAAATATATAATCAGGATGTATTAGCTATATTCTTTCATTGCCATTTTTTCTTTTTATTAATTTTTTGTCAGAAAAAGCGAAAAAAACATAGGTTTAATTGTTTACCCAGAGGGTTGTCAACCCCCCGATTTTTTATGAAAAATCACAGGGTATACTCTGAAAAAATAATAATGAAGAATAGTGAAAACGAAAATTGTCGCTCTCTTTAGGAAAAAAAAGTTACAGCCTTCGTTTCAAGTTGTTAAAAATCCATAGACTTTTTCAATATTGATCGATCAGTTAGGTTCTCATTTCAGGCCCTCTAAGTCAGGTTTATTAAGTTTTGTTAGTATACCACAGAGAAATGTATGTAGAAACTTAAACAAATCTTATCATAACCTGCAACTAGGATTGGCCCTAAAAAGAGCACGAGGCCCACTAATTTTTATTATAGAAAGTCTATGGAATTTTTAACTTTGAGAGGCTCTAACTTTTTTTCCTAAAGAGACGACCTGCGATTTTCGTTTTCACTATTTTTCATTATTATTTTTTAAAGTATATCCTTAGATTTTCAAAAAAAATTTTTTTTTTTTTTTTAATAACAAATCCTATGGGTTTTTTACAACTTTGAGAGGCTGTAACTTTTTTCCTAAGGAGAGCGACGATTTTCGTTTTTTTACTATTCTTTATTATTATTTTTTTAGAGTAAATCCTGTGATTTTCATAAAAATCGGGGTGACAACCCTCTGGGTAACAATTACCAAACCATAAACGCCATAAAAAAAAAAAAAAACAAAAAAAAAAAAAACATGTTTTTTTTTAGGTGGCCTTAAACAAAACAACCATGTTGGTTAAATCAAAAACTTAAGTCAGACATATATATTATATTATATATATATAATATATATATATATATATATATACATATATATATTATATATAAATATATATATATATTATATATATATATATATATATATTATATATAATTAATCCTCTAGACTGACAGCTATTAAAGTAGTATAAAATATTAAAACTTAAAGTCAAGCTTCATTTGAAACTTTTAATTTTTCAATGATAAATAAGTCTTTTTTACTTGTTCATTATTTAAAGCAAAATATTTC
>JABUQX010017064.1:57500-91887 GCA_015478945.1 Trachelipus rathkii | reverse complement strand
ATATACTTGTATCAAAATCTTATTATAGATATATACCACTTGAGTCTATTTAATATCAATAATCCACTCTATTCCTTAACTATTACCATCATTTCTATATAAATAAAATTATAGTAATTTTATTTTAATCATATGTAGATTATAATATATACTCATCCCTAATATTATTATATTCACTCATTATTATAATTATCTCTAATATCAAATCCTGGTATATATTTGTATAATTGTATAATATACTTATATAAATAATTTCACATTATTAATAATTATATACATAAATAATTAAATAAATTATAATCAATATACTTATACATAAATAATAACATATAAATAATATTAGTACTTAATAATATATTAAAAAGTAAAAATATATAAGGAAAAAGTAACTTTATAAAAATCGTAGTAATCTCTAATACTGAGTGTGACTATCATACAGTAATGCATCAAGCTAGGTATTAATAAGATAGTATAGATATATAGATAATTATTTATATAATATATTTAATAACTATAATTATACTATACAAACATATATCATACTATAACTCAAAAAGTAGGTGATAAACAATATAATAAATATATCTACGAATAATTCCACTAAGTCTACTCACACACTAGTGAGGTTAATACTTACTTGAGAGCCGAGATAATCAAAATTATTAATATAAATAAATTGCAGTAGTTATATGTTAGTATATTTATACTACGATAGTTGACAATCAGTTACTACTATTATTAGTACCGCTGAGGCGCAGAAAATTAGAGAATTTCGGATTATAGAGAGTGCTCTATTTACACACTTTATATAACACACAACATAATAGATGCGTGGGAGAGGTAAGAATTAGAATCTGGCCATTAATTCAGCATTGAGAAAATGTCCTCTCAAAATGGTATCGGACTATCTACGAGTTTGACACTATATTGATAGTGAGCACCTTTACAACATAATAATAAGATAACTTCTTCTTATCTAATCTCTAGTAAATTTGTAGCTGAATAACATAATAACGCTTATATTCACTATTTATCAGTCTATAGCACGAAAACATACCACCCCTCTACATTTGAAAAACTCGATAAATTTTACTGCTTTAAGTGAGTGTAGTTGTGAATAATTCTTATTTGTGAATAATGAGGATAAGTCAATGTACTAATATTAGTATGCTTTTTGTTTTTTTCTTTCTGAATTTTCGAGTGAATTATGATGATTAAAATAATTTTGTTTGCTACTTAGAATATGAGTATCAATATTAAATATAATGACTTAGTCACTAAACATCTGTGAATAATTATATGATGTCATAATGTGCATTATGACACACCTCTAACTTTTCTATTGTATAAGTCTTATCCTCATTAATTTTATATTTTTAATTGACTTAATAATATATTATACTTTTATTTATATACATGTAATTAATTATATGTATACTATATTATTTGTGATATACAATATTACTGTGTAATCGATTAATTGTAATTTTAGTATTTTTTATATATGATTCTTATTTAATATTATTATTATTTTTAATTATTAATTATTTATTATTATTTTAGTATAGGTAGTAACATTAACTACACTTTATATTTATTGGTAGTATTTGTTTGCTTAACTGATTTCGATTAAAACCATCTAGTAATCTATGGTATGTAATATTTAGTTAGTTATTTAAGATTCATGTAGTTGTTTATATAATAGTAATTCTTCTTTATACGTAGATATTGTCTGCTCAATCATGACTTTCGAGAAGTAGTTTTGAGTGATTGTATACAGGAAATTTGCTAGTGGAATGACGAGAACTTTAGACAGTTTAAGAATTTGTCCACTTTCAGTGGTAAAGTGTGGGCTAGCCTACAGTGCATGATTATTTAACATACTCTATATAATGAAAATTTTGATTCTCACTCATTTATATAATTATGGTAGAAATACATGTATATATTACGTGGATTCATCATCACTTGAGTAGTGGGTACTCAATCATTAATTTAGAATGTTTCTTTCGAGATCCTATATTTATTATTTATTCACTATGATATAATATTTAAATATCGGTGAGTATAAATAGAAAATTTGTTGTTTATTACTCATTTCTTCATTATTATATTATATATTAGATTATAAATATAAATATGTTATTATATTTTTATATCATATTTATTTCATGATGCTATATCTTATTTATATTTGTTTAAATATTATATCTTAATATTTACTACTCATATATTATATACTGATCATACATTACAGCTAAAGTATTTTATGTTATTATAATTACATAATATAGTTATAAATTTAAATAAAGTTAGTGGCCATAATGTTTTATACCACATGATATATTGAGTTGAGTAGTGTAAATGAGTTGAGTTTGAGTTATTGAGTAAGTTAGTGTAGTTAGTTAAGTTAGATGTAGTTGAGTTGTGTTAGTTGTTGTTCAGTTGAGTTAAATGTTATAGTTGAGATTGAATAATAAGCAAGCTAACTCTTAGAGGAATAATTATGAGAATGCGAGAAACAATTTAACTATAATAATATATAATTAATAATACAATTATATATAATAAATAATATCAATTAAGTATATAGCATTATAATAATAAATTAATAAAGATATTCTTATTTTTTTTGTTGCTAAATATTATGTTGTTATTTATATATAAATAAATTAATGGTAGTAAAATATAATATAAAATCATTAATGAATAATATTGAGTAGGATAATAAATATAATGATGCCGAAGTAAAATAAAAACCTATAGATAGACTATATATAAATATACTTATCTCACCTTATCTTATATTCGATTTTGAGTCATTAACATAGATGAATTGAGAAAATTAGTTGAAAATCCCTCAAATGATATAACAACTACTTATTATTTTCCACTTACAAACATGAATAATAAAAGACTTTATATATAGTAAATATATATATATATATTAATATATATATATACTATTATATATATATGATATATATTATTCATATGTATATATTCATAGATATCAAAATATATAAATATCTGAAATAAATTATATATATTTTAATATATTAATATTGGTTAATATATATATTTATTAATCTAATATAGTATATATATAATATATATTATATAATTATATATATATATTCAATATATATTATATATATTAATAAAATATAATAATAACATATATATACTATATTAATATATATATAATATAATATATAATAATAAACTATATATATAGATTGAGTGTACCTCAGGAAAGTAAGTTTTCTACTTACAAATATGGATTTATGGAAGATTGATACTGGACCATTAATTCAGTCATTGAAATGTCTCAAATAATGGACGGATTTTCAGTGAACTTTTATGCCTCTCATTTAATATAATAGATATTATATTTAATTAACTAATCACATTATATATATATACCTTTACTTCTCAATTGACGAACTTAAACACATTAATGCTTATAAATAATTATAATTAAATGTAATAATGTACAATAATTATGAATATATTTATAATAAAAAAATTCTAAGCTATCAAACAAATTTATAGAATTAAAATAGGTTTCGGTTGACTATGACTCGGCATAAATTGATAGAATACAATATAATATGTCCACTATTGAGTGTAATAACTCTAATTATTATATGTAATCTCTCTCTCTAACTCTAATAGAATATAACTACTTATTTCACATTGAGTTATGTATTCATTATTATTATTTATACTTATAATTATTAATATAATAATTATTATTAATATATTATATATTATATAATATTATTATTATTATAATAATTAATATCTAATTTAATTATATATATATAATTAACATATTACCAAAAATTTCTTCGAACTACATAATAGATTATATCAAAAAATATGTAAATGGATTTAATTTTATCTTTTAGAATAGGTAGTATTAAAAAGAAAGTTATATTTAAAAATAAAAAATAATAAAAAATCTTAAATGATTTATATTAGGGCAGGTTGCTATCCTGTTCCTCTATCTCTCTTCATGATTATAATACTCAGCTTCTATAGAATATTATATATTTATATATTAAGTATTAGATTTATAAGTATGATATGAGTTATATATATATATGATTATCAATAGTAAGTATTGTGATATATAGTTAAGTTAAGTACTATAATTATAAGTAGATAACAATAAATTGCAGTATGATAATTATAGTTTATTATAATATTATTTAGTATCCTTTAAATAAAATTTATATATTATCTATAATTAAATTATTTAATTAATTATATATTAATTAAATTTAATTAATATATATTTATAAATTTATTTATATATATAATTAATATTATTATTTAGTATATGATAAAATATTAATTTATATATAATATTATAATTATTATATTTCTGTATATATATATGAAAATAATAATGAAATAAAATATATATTATTATTTCATTAATCATTCGTTATTATTAATAATATTAATTATGATTATATTCAATTTACTTCATTCTACCAAGTCAGACAGTGTTAGTATTATAACGATTGTATCTTTATTTTGAATATTATTGTGCAATCTAAGTTTCTCTCTAATTCTCAATTAATTGATTGGATTCGAATTTATAATTGCTCCGTTGTGAGTATAAGTATGTCTCATATTGAGTATGCATAGCTCACGCTTTACATATAGTATCAGATCAAAGTTGGTTTTAATGCTCGAGGTCATGTACTGTAAACGAGTAGAGTGAGTTAGGTCTAGCTTCAGTTGTTGAGCTAGTTGTAGTAAGTTGTTGTTGCTTCTTCGTCAGATTAGAGTATATTTTGTCGTTATATTACTAAATGTGTGGGTTTTAAAATAAAGGGTAAATTATTAAATAATTATATTAATAATTATAATTAAATTTAATATAATTTAATAATATATATTAATTAATATATAATTATATATATAATATTAATAATTATATAATATTATATATTTAATAATTATTAATAATATATTATTAATTAATTAATTATTAATTAATTATTATTGTTATTATTATTTATTATTATGATTAGGTTTCTTATTTATTATATTATTATTAATATAATTTAATTAGTATCTTATATATTATTATTTTGATTTGCATTTTGCATTATTATGGATATAATGATAAGGATATTATAAAACTTTGAATGAAAAGGATCTGAAATTTTATATATGAGAAAAAAGGATAAGAACTATCCAGTATACTTCATATATTTTATATTCCTTTTGTCTTCTTCCGAATATTATTTGGTATTTATACAAATGTAGAATTGGAATAAATTATTGTGACGTATATATAATTAGTGAATTTTTAGTTTATTATTTTCATTATTTTCTTAAATCAAGATTTTAAAAATAAAATCTTATTATAAATAATTCGTAAAACTATAGATGAATAATTTAAAGGATAATAGATACTATATAAATATATTATTAATTATAATTTATATATTATTTATATTATTATTCATTATATTTATATTATAATATTAATTATTTAATTATATATTATTATTATAATACTCAAAAAAAATATTTATTTCTATTATTATTTAAGTATTATTATTATTTAAATTATTTATTTATATATTATATAATTATATTTAATTATTATTATATTTATCCATTAATATAATATATATATATTATTATATTATATTATATATTATATTATTATATATTATTATTAATTATATATTATAATATTTCATATTAATTTATAAATTATTAAATTATTTATTTCTCAAATAATATCAGAATTATTAATTAATTATTATATTATATGTAATATATAATATTATTTACTATTAAATATATTGAATATATAAATCTCATAACGAAATGGGTACATAGATACATTCCTATATCGTTAACAAATTCACTCAAGATAGATCACACTATATTTACTCAAGAATAATATAACTCTCATATTAAAACATCAATAATTTCAATTTTTGAGTTAATATCTAGGAAATATAAATATAATTTATCCAGTACGATACATTTAATAACTTATTATTATAACTAATGAGTTTATATCACCCTTATAATAGTAATTACTAAAGAAGTTTTTACAATTATGATGTTAATAGTCACGATTAATTCTTTATAAAATTTAGATATATCTTAATAATAATAATTATCAAATAATATTAAATTCAATATCAAAACTTAGATTGAGTGTTAAGCTATATAAATGAATCCAAAATATACTTTTCTTAATAGAATACACTCAGTAATATAATAATATCACTCACTTCACATTCAACGTCCAGGTGCGTAAATTACATAATCTAAATATTTTAGTTTATATAGACCTATTTATTACCCTATTTAAAGTAATGAAGAAATATTTCGTTTTTGCTCTGAAATGGGTACGTGTTCGATACAATTAATAATATAGTATTTCATCATAATAAATATAAAAGCAGAGTGTTATCATCTCTATTCTTCATCTCTCTCAATCTATCTCTCGATGCTTTCGCTCACTAATTATAATAATATTAAATATTTTATTAATATATATATAATGGCAAATTTATAGGGACTGATAGGTTCTCTCTAAATATGCGTTACTGAAGTTCAAATTCACATACTTATATAAATTATCATTATATTCAACCTCTCTACTTACATCAACTACTCTTCTATATATATCTCTCGAATTCTATATATACTATCATCTTATACATAATATCCCTCTATATTCTATATATATATACATATATAATATATATACTCACAGTTTCACTATAACTTGTTATTAATCTCATTCCATAAAATAGCAATGTAAATTACTAAATTTCTATCTCTTTTAGGTAGCTTTTATCTATATATACTCATTCACAAATATCATATATTGAATTCTACTATATAAAGTATGGTGGATAATCTATTACTACTATAAATATATTATCTATATATATTCTATATTATCTCATCTCCTCTTCAGTAACAGCCGCAAGTTAGTTATTACTATAACGGTACTTTTATTTTGAAGTTGGCACAATATTCTGCAATGAAGATATAACGATGGCGAAGTTTATGCTTACCAGTTTGTCGGTATACCTATGTCTCAATATGTAATCAATAGCTATTCACTCTTCACTAATGTATTTACGCAGCTATATATCTCCAGAGCGAGCGAATCGCTCACTGCATCTTGTTGATCAATAGTGCTCTATATCCTCACTAGAGAGTAAAACTCTCGAGTGTATTTGTATTAGTGTGAGATTATATACACAGGCGTTATACTCTCCAATTTCTACACTTATTATAGTACTCTTCATATATACTCTCAATTTAAATCAGACAAATTATATATATTAGTAATTTATATTCACACAATATATACTCTCTAGACTTTAATTACTAGTAACCAATTATTCCAATAATGTGTATATTTGTGATAAAATATATTTAGAATATTTTGTTATGATAATTCAAATTATATCCTTTATCTGCTTAGTATATTTAAGACAGATATAATTAATTTATCTTATATGTATTTTGTATATAAATTTTTTCAGTGTATTTAAATTATGTAAATACATTCTAACTCTATATATAATTAAATATAATTATCCATTTAGACATGATGACTAATTATTTTATATTATTCTTATTTTATTATTTTATTTAATTATTAATATATATTAATTAATTATAATTAAGTCATCATCTGATCCTCCATAATTTTAAACAAAAGTCTTTTTACAATCCTTTAATGTTTTATAATAATTTTTGTAAATTTTAACTTAATATAAATATAAAATTTAGTTATTATTTATTATTTTAATTTTTGGTGTTATAGTATTATCAGTAAATATAGAATAATTTTCTTTTATCGATTGGGTGGTATATGGTGGTAGTGTGATTTAGAATGATTGAGTTGTGATATATATCTACACTTACAATATTATTTATTGAATTTATTCATCTATTATTAATTTATATTCATGATTTAAAAATGGGAAATATTTGAGGTGTGAGTGGATAAATAATGCTCTTTCGATGGGTAACTGTTATTGTATTTTTCATTATTTTCCTCTTTATAATCAATTTGAGTGATATTTAATTATTATTATTTATGTATTTATGTAATCATTCAATAATATATTTCGTTATATGGTGAAACAGCTATTTTCTTTATTATTCATTATCTACTATATTATTATTACTATGAATATAATTGATTCTTCCACTTTATTTATCATATGAGGGCATTCCAACATCGAAGATCCTAATTAATTTAGTCATAATCATTGTTTATTATTATTTTACTCTTATACTCTGTGTTAGTGCATTGAAGGTCATATACCATTACTATATCTGCACTCATTTAAAAATAAATAGAACTACAAAATTCCAGAATAATTGCGAATTCACTTGATAGTACTGCATGTCTCACTATATATCCTAAAAAAGACATAAAACACCTGCACGCACATATTACTGATACATCAAAACTATAAAATCAAATATAGTGTTACAAAGATAATTAATATTTTTTGCGAGTTGATTTGTGAGACTGTGACTAATATATAATTAATTATCCGTTTCCGCTTGATATGTGTAAGGTAAAAAGTATGTAATTATAGAGTATGTGTGAGATAGATGTGAGTCGCATGTATTAATTTTTCCGTAGGAGAGAATGCTAAAGGATTATGATTATAACTAGGATTAGTTAATATTCAGAGTGACGCATCGTGAGCAATGGAATCTATATCTCTGAGAGAGATAATATCGTAAATTATCTCTTAATGACATCAAATATTAATGCAAGATATTAATCTTATATCATATTCAATCTAGAGATACAACCGGGATATCAAACATTGTATTTAGATATAATATACCTGGGAGAATCCTTATCTTTATATTAAACAAATAATATTATATATGATTTAGACTAGATATATATATATAAATACTATAAAAAATATGTTAATTATATTATTATTCATACTCTAATTAATTATGAGTCATAACTTAACTCTAAATATAACTTTAGTAGAGTTATATTTCAATACTCATACTTATAATATAATAAATTCATATATTTAAAATATAATGTATGCAATATATAGGGATTAGATAGTGAATTTCAGATTTATTTTAAAGTGATAGAATATATAATAAAATATAATACCATTATTAAATATCATCCTTACTTATCAGTGAGCTATTTTAATATAAATTCAACATATACTTATATGTGTAAAATAATCACTCAATAAGGTTATATATTATAATTATTTATTACATTAGTATCTAATATATATATCAACATTGATTACACATATATAGGAGCTAATATAATAAAGCTATCTATACTATATAGCATGAGATACAACGCAACTGTTATACCAAATGTAAATGTATGTCATATAATCTCAGGGGCTATTGTAGCTCGTTATAAACTTTAGTCTCTCATGAGGTCAGGACAGGGCTTATCTTTTATATTTATTGCTATCATCGTACATCAACAATAATTAATATTATAAATATACAAATAACTTAAGTCATTTATAATATGTGAATACTCATCAACTGTGATAGTTATAAATTTATAAAATTTAGCCATGAAAGAGCACAGGCACACAAGATAGTCCGAAAAATACCTATTATTCGAGTGAGTTAATTATAAGTATACAATAGCATATTATCAATATATATATTATTTATATACCTACATGAAGGACAAATCATTAAACAAAGATATGTCTCCATTATAAAATCACTAATATAGTAGAGCATTATAGATATGACTATATATTTAATTATTAATTTATATTATTTATATATATATCTAATATATAATATAATATATATTTATATATATATATAAATTAATATCATTATATATAATATAATATAGTATATCTAATATTAAGTATAACTAACGCTATATATATCCCATTAATAATAGTGAGAGGTTTTCCTGATTTTTATTAATGATTAATTTATAATATTCATAAATTATTTATAATAATATATTTCATTAATATTTACTTATATCTTTTATATAATATTTTAGCTGAATAAGAAAAATAATTAAAATTATACTATATTTTATACACTAGGGGTAGGATAATAAATATTGCGATGGGAGTATTATAGGTAGTATGATATTATATATATCTTATATATATAACAATAATTATATTTTATAGTATTTTACTCACTCTTAATATTTCGTTATAAAAATAGGTATATAGGTGAGGAGTGAGGAAAATCGAGCTTATTTAGGTCACTTATGTAGAATTTGATTTTATAGTCATATTCTCAGTTATTATTCAAACTCAAGAATGGGGTATTCTATATATTTTACTCATCGTTTAGTTCATATATTAGGTATGAATAAAATCTATCTGATATCATGATCAATTTTTATATACTATTCATTATATCTATATAGATATATAGCTTCCTTATATTTTACATAAACCTCTAGTATACACCTAAAATAACTAGTACACAGTACACATTGAGTACACTCTTATATATGTTATTTTATGACTTTACTATTCTATGTTCTATAGCATGATAATACAATTCGATAAGGCTTCTTCGACCGACATCATTCCAAAAAATAAGATTAATAATTAAAACGCAAAAGTATAATAAGGATGCAAATGTGTATGAGTGAAAAGAATTTTCAATTATCATTGAATAGAAAAAGCACGAAATGATTCTGAGAATCGAGTCCATGATACAACTCTCACTCAACCAGTGTGACAATATATATAAGATGGAATAGCGACAAACCATAAATAAGATGCAAATGTTCAGGACAGTGAGAGACAAAATATAATTACCATATTTTTTTGAGAGGTGTAAGAAAACGAAAAGTGTATAGAGTATCTATCTTAATATACTGATGAGAGATCAGAGCTATTAAGGTAGAGGAGTATATAAATGTTCTATGTGTATGAATAAATTTAATGTTGTGTGGTGAAGAAAAAAAAAAAAAAGGTTATTTCTTTAAATGATAGCATAGAAAACTATGACAGCCATAGTTTTTTGTAGAGAGAAAGTCATTAAGCACTACTCCTCTACTCAATTATTTCCCTGCCAGAACAAGAAATATTCAGTATACCCAGTAATATACTATTATAATATAATAATATATAATAACCATATAATATAATATCAATAGTATATAGTACTATAATAAAACCCGAGATATTGAATCTCACTCAAATTATTTAAATACTATTAACCTATTTTCATATATTATCTGATAGATATATAATTATAATATATTAATAATATTATTATTAATATAATTATATATATATTATTAATATATAATAATTAAATATAATATATAAAAATATATATATAAGTGTGGACTATAATATCTCATAAATATGGGAACTAAGCAACCTACCCTCACAAAAATCTTATCATATATTACTCATCATATACTACTAATATCACATCTATATAATCCATTAGATTAAATATATAATATATATATATATTATATATAAGTATACCTAATGGGCCATCATATATATATACATATAAGTGAAATATATATAATCATTAATATATATTATATGAAGGTCTTTTTATTTAAAACAATACTTATTTTACTCATAATGATATATATATATATATATATACACATATACATATATATATTATATATATATATAATAATATATTATTATATATTAATGATATATATTATACTTAATATTACTATCTATATAATGACTACTCACTTATAAGTACTACTATATACTTATTTATATTCAAATTATCAATATATGTATTGGTGGACATACTAGGGCATAGTTACTATAATCTCACTTATCTATGTATTATAATCAGGCAGAGCATATACGTATGCCGTATACTCATTGTCTTCTCTAGGTAGTACAGACGCTTATTTAATAATATTATCACATCATCTACATACTAATATATATTAAGTATATATATATATATATCATAGAATATATATATATAATAAGGTATAACGCTTATAGCCTATAGTATATTACTATACAATTCAGGGGTAATAATAATAATGTATATATATCTATAATATATTATAATAATCATATATATATATATATATATAACATATTATATATATATCTTATCTATATTTATAATTAATACATTATTAATAATATTATATATATATATTGACATATACTATATAATTATACTAAAGCATACCTATACTATATATATTAGGCCATATAAGGATAAAAGTATACATATACTACCGTACCTATATAACTTACGGTATATATATTATCCTAGTTGTATTATATAAAATATATGATATATTATATATATATTAATATATATATATATAATAGTCATCATATATACATATACGTAACTAAGGTATATGTACATATAATGAGTATCATACTCATTCAGTTAAACATTACGATTAGTGTAGTAATAAGAAAATTACTTAGTATATATCACTTATTGACCTCACACTCAAACTCATGCGCTTTATACTGTACTCGTGTTTTCTGGTATAACAACTACATTCACTACTTATCAAAAATTCGAATGTGAATACAACAGAATACTCTTAATCGGTGGGATCCATATGAAGGTAGTCACTAATTCGTATTTATACTATTGTATAAACTTAAAATATTTTCCCTACATATAGTTATACCCTACTCATAAAGATCCTATATGAGCGAAGTGCACTGTTTCTTATAATTTTTATTATTATTAATTCAAAATAATATAATTGTCTACGCCTATATTATATATAACAAAGATATGATTTAGTGCTTAATAGGCTACATAAAACTTGAGCGTAGCACTTTTAACCAAACAAAGTCACGTAGAAATAGAGAAAATACAGCGGAATTTATGACAAAGACAATCTCACGTGCTCATGATTCCCGTCGACCTAAATAGGGTATTTGTTACTCACTTATACGCGCCGTACTCTACTCTCTCTATAACAAACTTAAGGAGGTCTACACAGTGAGTGTTTTAATAATGATGCCTATCGTATTAACCTACTACCCCCTAACACTTTAATACGCTCGCTCATAACTCCAGTAGATATCATCATAATAGTTGTAAATGCTTTCTTATTCAAAGCAATCATGATACTACATTGATTCCAGATACTCATAGAGTAGTATAAAAAATAAATATAATATCATACCATAACTCTAAGAGTTGATGATTTATGAATCGAGAAGTAATATATTACTAGAGATGATTCTTACAATCAGGCTCTCCTCTCTCACCTATCTGGAGACGATCTTAGTATTACATAGAACACTGATTTCCACACATATATCCCATATATACTACTATATTATAGTAAAAATTATAGATAATTACTCATTGATTAACCGCTAAATTCAATCATATACTCAATAATAATATCTCATTTTGTAGTACTACTCTATTATATATCGAATATACTTAGCTAATTATAATTTTATATTAAATGAGTTACTTATATGTATCAATTTACTATATTGCGATTACTAAATAAGTATGAGGCAGTGTGAGTGAGAAGTCGTTAATATATACACACTCGAGACTATGTAACAATCTCTATAGAGACGATTTCATTATCACCTACAAATAATGAGGCCATTATCCTACGTGGATGATTCAACAGCATGCACACTCCGGACTGACACGCTTGGTTATAGAGACATTTAATATTTAGTTCTTAATATACATAATAAATGAAAGATTACGGAGTCCTACGTCCATTCTTGATTACCAACGAATCATTATAGATAGGAGTCATACGAGCGTATACGAGAGAGCACAAAAATATAATATTTTTACCATTTTTACATAGGAGTAGGCAAAAAGAAATATTTTGTTATTACAATTACGATAACAGACGCTTCTGAATACGAATACTTACTTTCTTAAGTGTGAATTAAATTTGTTGTTACAATATCTTAACGGCAAAATATAAATAAAAAAATTCGCTTCTTTTATATGTTAGCGGTCAACCTAGCAATACACCTCCCATACTAAATTCCTCACTCAGAAGGGCACGTACACTTAAGTACTCATATATTAATCATATACAATATTAATATCTATTATTATATTACATAACTAAATACTAATATAATACTATTAATAACACTGACTTAATAATACACTATATATATCGCGTATACATTATATATATTAGTTAGTATATCTTGGTGACCTTTACCTCTATATTAATTTAATACTAAAAATAAAATATATTTATTTAGCTATTATGATAACCTGAGTATATTATATAATAAGAATATATATATATATATATCACATTACATTATATATTAATATACTATATATTATAATATAATATACCAGTAAAATAACTATATTATATAATATCATATAAGTACTATATATATAATATTATATATAGCTACCTTATTAATTTTATATATACCTCATACTCTAATTTTATTATATAAATAATATAATTCTAAAAAGCGTAGTAACTAAATCATATCATTATTATTACTATAAATAAATACACTTTAATTATATAATATAATATAATATTATATAAGTATATATTAATACGTGGGTATACGTATATTAATATAGTTATATAGTAACGATAATACTTACTCACTAACTTTACTATCATAACTATTTACTCATATACTAATATACTCAATAATATATCTAGCGTAAACTTATGATAATCATATTAATATATAGCTATCTATATAATATATATATATATTACTCTACACACAAATACTACTATATATATGAATATATACTAATCAGCATATAACCTATAGCTTATATATATTATTATAATATCTACTCATATTACACTCATTATACCGTTAAGTATATAATTACTAGAATACCTCATATATTCACTATATATCACATATATCACTAATAAACTACTATAAATTACAGACTGCATCCCATCGAAATTATATAGCTATCACACTGTATATTACTAAATAATATCATCGTATATATACGCATATATTTCTATTAAAATATTAAGTTTTGCGCTAGGTTCATGAATATTTATTTAATTCGATTAATAAAACTCAACTACTGAGGATTAGAAATACTAACACACAATTGTCTCATACATTTAAATTGACTAACTAGTAAACGATTATTTTAAGATGACTAAAGAGAATTGAATTGATTTATTTGTATTAAGACAAAACTAAATATAAACATATATGGATGTGCAGTTGCCGTAAAAAATTTAATATCCACTGTTTTTAATAGTATTTGAATTGTCATCATTTTTTTTATCTCACTTTATCTCCTCATTGATATATACTAATATATATTATAATCATTTCTCTATACAAGTGAAATATATAAAATTAAATTCAAGCTCTCTCTATTATTATATATTAATATATACCTCATACTATCTTATTAATCATAATATATACGTATATCCTGTATTTATCAAATATAAATTATTAATAATACTCACATATACTAGAATATAAGGCTTCAAGTATTTTAAGTTTCTTTGACCCAATAAGTTGTTAATCTAAAAACATAACTTATCTCACTAACGCACTTTATAGTTAACGTGTTTCCTGGTACTCAGGGAACATAACTCTTCATCTCACAAGAAACGTGTAAACAATACTTCATAAAGAAGGTTTAATTAATGTATTTTTGTAACTTAAATGTATTAACATCCATATAGGTCGAGTTTATATTACCTTATAAGGGCTCATACCTACTAGAAATAGTCAGAAATAGAAACTTTCTGAAAAATTAGTGACTTGTTTTTTATTTTTTTTATATACCTCAAATAAGGTTATATATTACTCAACATCAGACAATATAGACTCTGTGACATGATTACTTCAATACTGGCGCAGACGTTACTTTTATATAAACTCAAAAAAGTCCGGTAGAGTGAGGTAAATAACGGAAGTTCATACGCTATAGACATCCGTGCTGTAATCGGTTCGACAATTACCGCTGACGGTATGTAGAGGCGCGTATATACTCCTTTTCGTGAGTATCACGTGATACACCATATTATATCAAAATACATAAACACTTCATATACATAGTATAGATGAATGCTATAAAGTAGTAATGTAAGTAGTCGCAGATGAAAGGTAGGTCACTACTTTAGTAATTTCTTATATTAACAAGCCATGGATATACTATTCATATGGAGTGACTAGTATCAGTCTCTGTAGTAGTAGACGAATAAGCATTCACTAGACTATACAAGAGTTGATGAATTTACGATCGAGAGAGAGATAATGGATAACATGCGATCACATAAGCGATCGCAGTGTACTCTACGATCTACTAACTCTGAGCCCACATAACTCTGAGTTTTCTCTTTATTTCCAAGAGGAAGAGCTAAACTCTGAACGATCATAATTAATAATTAAATATAGTTAATACAGGGAATCACTTATTGTAAATTGAAGATTCAATGTCTCATATGGTTTACTATTATATATTAAAATTACTATATATAATATGTTAGCAAATATATCGTGTATCGATATCTAAAAATTAAAGATCAGTATAAAATAGTAGAGGATAGTTATAACTCCTTCATTATAAATAAAACGATTATAAAGAGAATGTAAACATTCACCTTATTCTATATTACTATGCTCTCGGAGTGGTTCATAATTTAAATTATCAACCAATGATACACAAGATTGGCTAAGAGTCGGATCGGAACGTTGCTCGCTTGATATACTGAATTAATCAACTACAAAAAATAAGTTTTTATATTATAATACTTATGATTTAATAAATATCTTTAGCATAATCACAAGCATTATTAGTCAATTATACACATATACATTATAATTCTTTATATATAACAATTAACTTGATAGTATACAATACAAACATTCTTCATTTCATAATAATAATATTATTAACTATATTACTAATATTAATAAAAAATACTTAAAATCTATTAATATGATCACCAATTATATTCGGTGCACATGGAGAAAATTATTCTCAGTTATTACTTATACATCGATTATATATAGTTAATCTACTGTTAAATAATTTTATTAATCACAATATTATCTGTGTCTGTACACCTATTACTGTAACTAAACTACAAAATGAATTACGTTATACATAGAATAATAATAATTCATAACGTTTTAGCAGGAATCACTATACTGCAGTATCTCTTCTATCATATATATACTACGTTATCACTTATAATTTAGTATATGTTAAGATTATATAGATAGGGTAGGTAAATTAATATATATTCACAATACTGATATATTTACTCATTACTATATATCTATCTTATACTCATTATAATTATATATAGTAGTATTTACTATTATTCCCCTAGGTATACTCTATTACTCCTTATCATATTATAGTCACCTATATATATAATAATAATATACTAATATTATATATTCATTTTATAATATCTATAAACTCTTTATATTTTATTGACTTTAATCTATCTTAAGATCTATCTTACTATCTATATACTTTACTCTATCGATGCGCAATACTCATTCTCAAGTATGATATCTGATATGAGAGCTTCATTCACGTCATAGAGTATAGTAAACATATTACCTAGACGTCAAGCCACTGATTCATATATATATATACCTTATTTAACTCGATCACTCACTTAAATATCAAAAATATCCTACTATTATTAACTATCCTTGTGCTATACATTATAATATACTGGGTCAAGAATATATTAGCTCATACATAAATGAATAGATGAGTTGAGGATTTCATATCTAAGCTAATCGCGACTCTATAATCAAAATACCTCATACCCTTTACTATAATCATCAGTGTAAAATACGCACGCACTGTTAGTGGAAGTATGATTGGGTACCATCTAAAACTGTTAATAAAAAAAAATTCCTTATTATATATAGTAATCTAATATAATTATATATATCACATAAATATATATCTCGAAATATCTGATGGATATACATCACAAATCACATACATGCTAATTGATTTATATATATAATTACTAATATCACAATATTATAGTAATTATACCGAGTAAATAAATATATAACTATATTCTTAATTTTTTGTCTCATTACTTATTATCCAACTAATACGCACTCTAATAACTCACTCTTAATCTATGATTGATAATAAGCACATACATCAATTGGTCTTTATTAATAACCTACTCTAATGAGGATCCACGATATTTTAACAGCAGATTCTACAATATACAATTATATCTATTATTATTTATAGATTGTAATAATGCAAATACATATAAAATGATCTTCAGTGCTATTTTTTCTAGGACAGGATCAAGTATGGAGAATAAAATTACCATCTTAATAGCGCGACGCTATCACTCCTTAATATATGTGAATATTTCTTACATAGAAAGATGTCAGGTCGCGTATCACAGGCAAAACTATATATCAAAATCTATGACACTCTATGTTATTTCGTTCAAAACATGAAGTCATACTGGCAAGATAAATAGATATAACGTGTAGTTAATAGGTGTGAGCTAGTGCCGTGAGTATATGAACATTAGCAAGGTTACATGGATAGAGGTCCTAATATAATTAATTTATTATTATCTATTAACATATTAGCCCACTAAAGCCATTCATTAGTTTTCATCCATTTTTTGACCCCTGTTAAGAATCACTGATATCATAGTATAAATTAATATATTAAATATTTAATTAATTTATACTAAGGTAAGGTCTGATATATTGATAAAAAAATAGAAAACCTAAATAGGACAGATAAACAATATAATAAGAGTTTATACTGCTAA
Source organism: Trachelipus rathkii (assembly GCA_015478945.1). Lineage (NCBI taxonomy): Eukaryota > Metazoa > Arthropoda > Malacostraca > Isopoda > Trachelipodidae > Trachelipus > Trachelipus rathkii. The sequence goes on along the minus strand of JABUQX010017064.1, from coordinate 73,079 downwards.
ACTTAGAAGTGCACTAAGGTTAAGGCAACAATAGTGATGGGAGTGATATGCTCTTAACCTGAATAGACAATTGCAACACAACCGATGTCACGTAAGAGGACATAGAGTAACTAAGTAAATAACGTGACACGTTCGATCGGACACGTCCTTGCGAACTCACTTGAACGACACTGAGTCAGTTTATATTTTATCACAAAATGCACCAATAAGCAGATAACCTAGGAAACGTACGCAATACGTCATCCTACAAGCGGGCAAAAGGTAAAGAGGAAGTATGAGCGTGGTTTAGAAGTAGCAATACGTAACCGCGAGTTCATCTCTCACTCTTTCAAACAACTAAAACTCACGTCAGACAGATACATAAATACATATAATATTGCACGAGAGGCACACTCTGTCCGGACATCAGTGCGAAGGTGTACGCGAGCACTATCAACAGAGAGACGCAGACTGAAGTTTACATACATCATAACGAAACCAACTCTTTTTTGCAACATCATCTCATACTGATAGCGACCGCCATCAATACCCTTTTCCTGACTTAAATTGAGACTTTTCTTTCTTCTATAGTTTGTTTTGAAATCTTAGTTACTAATAAAGCTATAAGAGTACAACGATATTAATGAAATATAACGAATTATCTCACTCACACAAATTATTTATACTCCCACTGTCCTCCGTCCCGTCTTTCCCTGTTCATACTGTCCTATCGCCAACATCATTGTACAATTCTATTCATTAAACACCCCATCACACTTGTCCATACCCTTTAGTTATAACTAACCAGCTAATCTATACAACCTCTAGTTTAAAACATGGAGCTGGATCATCGTCTCTAGGACCCTCTTTATTACTCATAGTTAGTTGTCCAGGGATATCCGCGTTGAATCCTTAATAATTTACTTACTATTAGGACTACTATTGTATTCTATATATAAATTACATCGTTTGATAAATATTTGTGGTAATTAGTTTCTATATCTTCTCAACTCCTCTATATCACATATCGAGTAATTTAAATGTAGGTCTCTTATACAAACATCAATAAGATATTTTAAATAATAATAATATAAATTGTATATCCTAAAAAACACTTAACATCTGAGCGTGACAATTGCTTCGGAAGGACCTCATTTCGCTGACACGTATATTATATCATCTATCAACCAGATATATAATACTTATCAAGTCTGGTTTCTTGACAATTCATTCATGTTTATCAGAGATATAATATCCCATATCACTAGACCAAAATATATTTGACTATATCCATAAAGAACAGAGTATAATGAGCACGATAACTACTCCCTATCAATACTTAAATTTTTTACTCAACCTACACACACTATTATCGTAACTCTAGCACTTATTATAATATATTTATTCACATATTTTTTTTCTGTCTTAAGATAATACTAACTTATATATATACTCGCTATTAACCAAACATTAAATGAATATTATTATACTGAAGGTATCAATTGATAAAAACTTTTGTTATTTTGGATATTTTATCAAAATTGGGGAAAGTAGTAACATAATAAAATATAAACTATAATTAAAAATATATATATTATAATATTATATAAGAAATTTAAGAAAGATGATGAGAGAGAGAGAAGCTCAGTTAGGTGAGTAATAATAAATGGTTAGTACTATGAATGGGTCGCCACTAGAGATTATTATTAATAATTTATAGATAATAAAAACTGGAAATACTTCTTATAAGTAATTACTGGATTATAAGTATATAATATGTAATAGTATATATATATAAAACGCAGTATATAATATAAATAAACATATAATATATATATATAAGTATACCCAAGGTAATACTAATATAACTTATATTAGATGGATATATAATATATATTATTATCTACTAATTTTTTCAAAGAAATATCAAAATCACAATCAGATATGTTATCAAACTAACCTCGTATATATATGTTAAAACATTTTTTAGTTAAATAATATCGATATATTTATAATATATTTTCAAAAATATCAAAACACAATATTGTTATCAATACTATACCTTACATAGATATGGCGAATCTCTCACTAGGGTAGTATTAATAATAGACTATATAATTACTATAACACATACTTACGTATCATTATGCGCTCGGTCATCACTCATCTTTATATATGATATATAGACTTACATTACGAATTAAGTGAGAGAAATAATTGCAAAGGAGAGCGAACCTTATCGTAAATTCTTTATCTATAGAAGCTAATATATGGCAGTATTAATGATAATATTTAATATTTATACTTTATCAAGGAACATAATGTAAAGTAAATTAAAATAGCAATAAATCGACGCTGGTTAAATTTATTAAAGAGGTATGGAGTGCCGAGGGATCAGAGGTATCATGGTAATAGTATAGTATATTATCAATAACTAATATATTATACATCATTATTAGATCGTATTAATTAGTTAGTAATATATATAATATATACCACTACTTGACTTATATTCTGAAGACAAATTATTTCTGATGTATAAAAAATACTGAGCATCAATCTCCCTGCTACCAACCACATGTTTACTTTGGTCACTTACTGTAAAACGATTGTATCCTACTTCTATGGTGTATACGATTTATGGTGCGGAGGGGATTTTTATCGAGAGACAGATAAATTAATTGATAAAATACTAGACTAAGAGAGTGGTGTAATAAATATAAAAATCAAAAAATATTGAATCGTTTCAATTACTTTGTTACTTCAAGTATTTTGAGTATTTTTAACTTAAAGAGTTAAGGATATTGTTATATGGGGTTGTGTTTTTTATTAAATATGATAATGTATGAGTTTATGAGATTATTACTCATATAAGTAAATGTATTAGTAACGTGAATGGAGAAAGATAATAGATAATAAGTAAAACACCACGAGTAGTTGGACATGAATAATAGAGGTGTCACTCTCTCTAGTAGTGAAGTAAAACTATGAGAATTCAAGAAATGCCAATTCGAGATACTAGGAAAGCAAGCACTATCTGAGTATTCTTGACAGTGAGCTGGCCGAGGTATAGAGTGAATATGAGGTGTTGAAGCGTGGTGAGATAAGGAGATGTATTCTATTTTTCATCACATAAGGGTTAAGGTGAGGACTATGAGAATAGTGTGATTTGACGAGTGTATTAATATTATCGTCAATAACTCTTCCATCATATATACGTCTCATCTATACTCTACTCATATCTCTCTGACAAACCTATTGAGACATAATTTATTTGTGTGTATACACTATATGAGGTATTACGTTTCTGCGAGAGAGCAAGATATGTGTCTTTGTCACTTACATGAGTTTTTTCCATTCTGCTCCGTGCTCGCCTCGTCGTGTTATCACTGTGTCTCTGGACACCCGTACGTGAACAAAAGAGTCCCTGCTCGTCAACTTTGACACTCATATCATAATTATAAACATCCACGTGCACATATACACACTTATCTATATATATATAGTTACTCCATTAAACTGATATACTTATACTAATTATTGATTTTTCTCTATTATATCTTTAGTGATTAATATTCTATTATTTGTATAATATCAAAATATAATGAATTATCATCATAAATATTATTATATTAATATATTATAATATTTAATATACAATATGATAATCCAGTAATTATATAAGTATATACTTTATCACATCTTACAAAATATAAACATCGTCTATTATAAGATGAGTTGAGATGAGTACTAATACATCCATAATTAATTATTAGTAGTACCTCTTACTTACTATAATTAGGAACCATCTGCCTCATTACGCACTATACTATATCTCATATAATTAACTATAACGATCTTAAGGGTATATTATTACCAATATTATAAGTGACATTATCCGTTACATATGATTGAAGAAAACATATTCTATACTTATGTCAAAAGTTTATCTCTCCTCCATTTCCTCATCTGTAATATTTAAGTATTAGATTCTGTAAAGTGTTCTTCAATTATAAACTAGATGAAGAATCTATTCTTTTAAATCTACGTATATTTGTCTCATATTTAATATACATTATTAATATCCTTCCAGGATATATATTATTGTTAATTTATAATTTAGGAAATATATTTCTTTCTATATAATAATAAATAATATGAGTTACATATATATATTTATTGTATAATATATCGTTTACATATGTATAGTATAATTAATAAGACCAAATTATGTATGTGTGTGCTACAGTTTACATATCAGGTAGATTTTTATTTATCAGATAGTGTTTGAAGTACATTAGAACAAAAATATATCAACAGGATAACATTAAAATACCGGTTACAATACATATATGTGGATCAAATAATATAAATAAAGGCTGAAGGGACAAAAAAGGGTAGTCTTACATAATAATAAGTTGTGATGATATTAATAATATCACATATATTATATAAATAATATAGAAATCAGGGTTCTTCGGTATAAGAAAAAAAAATTATATAATACATATACATAGAAATTCTATTTATAATAATATAAGTAAGCTATAATTCAAAATAATTTTTAAAATATTAATTACTATATAGTTATAGCTATAATAAATTATAATAATAAACTCACGTATATAATACTATTATAATATTAATATGATCTATAGTGACGTACTCTAATTAACATATTTACTCATTACTTATAGTGCTACTCTCTCTCTTATAATAAATAATAATAGTATATATATAGATATACCACTATCGTCACGCAAACTAATATAATATATAATACATATATAATATATAATATATATTACAATAAGAAAACATATAACTAAGTAGAAATTATAGTATATTATATATTAATGTTATAATATATGTAATATTATTATATATATTTTATATTATATATACTAATATAAAATACAAAATTAATAACTAATCATTAATATATTAAATTATATATATACTATTAATACAGTAAATATATAAAGATATACTATAAATATAGGTATAATTATAATATATATATACTGAGATACATTCCTTAGCTTATAGGGTTACTTTTAATTTATGTAAAACGATTTTCTATTTGGTTTTATTAAAGGTTAAAACGATAATATTATAAAATAATATTTAATTTATATAAATGAATCTTAATACTAGTACTATAATTTTCTACTACCTTTTATGGCCAGTGAAGGCGTTGTATATAATGGTAGATTACACAATTATATATATTACTTTGTATATTAAAAAATACATTATGATTATTGTTCATAGAAAACTGATTATTTAATAAAAAGTTATAATAGTAATATTTTTTTTATAAGATATACTATAAATTACTATTTAATTAAATACTCATTTATTCATAATTATACAATTTTATTTGATAGTGTAATATATTATAAGTAATTCTAGTATATATAAATAAGTAAATAATAAATATATAAATACCTATATATTTACAACACAGTTCTCACATCCCATCTAATAAATAATCTTGAATTTTGGAGACATGACATCATACTCAGAGCACATTATTTTGTACAAGTGCTAGAAGTGATCCGTTAATTGTAATACAGAAATAATTAAATATAAGCAGATACCGTCGATGAATATAGAGGGTGTTAATGAACTCTATTTTCGATTAGTATAAAATTATTATGCGCTCGCACATATGTTCATCATATATTTTCTTGACATTTTATTAATTTAATATTGCTCCATACTATATACATTTTACTCTTATCGTAGAAATAAATGATAGATAAGAATGCAGTTAGATACACGTATTTTTGATATAAAATATTATATGCAAAATATATGTTAGTTCTTTTAATAACTCGCTCTAATACACAAATATTCGATTCTCAGATTATTGACTTGTGAGTCGAGATAATATGCATATCGTGCTTGGATGAGCAGTATGTCAGTTAGAGAGTGAGTCAGTGGAGGAGAGCCTTTTAGAGCCTCTCATAATAACTCTTACTCGTGAGTAATCTTTAATCATAAACGAACTCACTTTTTATTTGTTATTTATTTTTAATATCATACTGTACTGGAGGTCCTGGATCAATTGTATCTATTAATAAGAAGATCATTTAATACACAAGAGGAAATCACTCTTATTGCGGACTTATTTAAATTATGAAAGTCATGTAATGGTCTATTTTATACAACTTGATATATCGTTATGTACATGTGTTTAATTTAAAATTAGGTCTCGCCGTGAAGGAGTAAAGGATCCAACTTATATGGTTCTGACACGATAGGGACACGGATGTCTTATGAGCTAAACTTTACGATATTCTCATCTCCCGAGGCTTAATTGGTTAAGCGCTCGTCCAGTTAGCAAGACCTATATTTATATACGCTTAGATTGGTAATATTACTATTTGAATATAAAATAATATAATAAAACAGTGTCAATACTTAGCAAGTAACTACTATTATAACATTAGTAGGAACAATATAAGTATTAACATTTAATTATCTATTATATATACGCATTGCTTAGAGATGATTGTTTATTATATACAACGTTTGTTAGATAATGTGTGATACAACGAGAAACACGAACAAAAGAGCGTTGGTTACATATTACAAACTATTTTCCCTCTATCAATAGATTATAGTACTATGGAGACGCATATTGTGCCAGTGAGTATAATTAATAATATAGTATAATAGGTATTATACTATATAATATATATATATATATAATATATATATCTATATATATATATATTATATATATATATATATTATATATAATTTAATATATATATATTAATTAATATATTATATATTATTTTTGTATAAAAATTTTTAAAAATAATGTTCTATATCTAAATTATTGAAGGAAAGGTGACGTATAATATAAAGTTATTTTAATTATACTTTAATTCAAAAAGACGAAACTTATGTTGTTATTTTAATTATTATCTATTTATAATATAAATGAATCTGAATAATATTATTATAATGATAATAGTATTAGTATTATGATTAGAATTTATCTATTCTGTGGTATATATATTTCATCTCAGTGATCATGTATATGTACATTGATATCCGCGACGTTCCAAAAATAATAAATTAATGAATATATAGGCATATATATATTAATTATAATCTATATTTAATTATATTTCTTATATATAATATAATATCATAAGAATATTATCAATAAGTATTAATTAAAGGAATATGCCAAGGTGATATATGTATAATAAATGATATTTAATATTAAATAAAGATAATACGTATCATCCAGACTTGATTAATATAAAAATTATTATATAATTATTAAATATAATCATTATTAGCTATAAGGTAAAAATAATTAATATTTATGAAAATATAATAATTCATCTAAAACTCAATAATAAGGTAGTAATATAATAATATATCAATATAATATAATAAAGTTAAATAATATTAATAAACATATAACATCTATATATATATAATAATAGAGGTATAATATATATTATATATAGATAGGTATAATTGAGAGATGATTATATAGGATATAACTAAATATAGATATATATAGTAAATATATGGGTAGTATATAATGTGAGATATATTAATTATTTATACTATCTGGATAAGCGAAATAAAGGTATGAGACTAGAATATAGGTAAATTATATAGCCTATGGAGAAAAACTATAATGCTAATCATTTTATAAATATGTTAAATATATAGGGTAAGCGTATAATATATAAATATAGTAGTATACACCAGAATATATATATAGTATTCCTAGGGTAATAAATATATAATTATCATATAATATGTAATTTTCATCAATATATACAGTATATTAATATGAGTATAATATATATAGTGGTAAATAAGAATAATAAGAATATGTAATATATATATTAATAGTAGATTATTGTGAGATAATAGACTTAATAGTAAATTATTAGGGTATATATGATATAAGTTATATTATTATTAATATATATATATAATAGTGGTAAGATATTAAATATATCTATTATATATATTAATATAGTATAAGACATAGTATAAGGGTATATACTCATTAATATATCATAACCTAATATTATATAATATTAATATATTTGTTAAAACAGCGCGTGCGAGGAGATGCTATATATATAGTTATAATGAAGATATTGAATAATATCTGAACACAGGATCTCACCACACGTATGAGAGTAGTTATAGAGATAAGAGGTACTGAGTAACACTTATCTACATTACATAATTATAGATAGATGACGAGATCTCTGATTACTTATTTTTTGTGATACTGCATTTTTAGTATAATCATAATATTTAACTTACCAAGAAGATTAAGGTAGATGCAAATTCTATTCATATCTACAATACTATCACACATATACTTTACTTAGTAGCTGTTATATTCGTGATATGCATACATATTTAAGTTTCATAATAATCTCATGTGAGAGGTGATTGCACACATATGCGTGGAGAAGGAGTATATTATATACTCTCACTATATAAAGTCTGCTTCTCTCGACTCGTAATATCGATGACTCTCTCTCCTATCTTACTATCATCTGTATTTTGTAAAATTCACTGATTCGAGTAGTGTTCGTAGAGTAGATCTCGATTCAAGTATGCATCTTGTACTATTAGTTATATATATTAACTCTAAGGAGAATCTTATATAATGTACTTTAAAGGAACATGTACTGAGATTATTCTCGAGTCTTTCGTGTAGCTGCACAAGTTTCCTCGCTATGTATTTGTAATGAAAATAGGTCTCGTGCGAAGAAGATAGAGACAAAGAGAAATACAGAGATAAAACTAATATCTAATATACATATAATTAAAAGTCTTGCTAGATAATAAGATATAGAAAATTTTGCACTTGAACTATATATTAAAAAAGATTGAAATGTATCGTCATAACGGTAAAAAAAATGCTTAGTATTTGGGTGTTAATAAACATAAGTTATTTATGATACATAAAGACACATACAGATTCAGAGAGTATTAACCAAAAATAATACTTAATAGCTACCTGGGACTAAGGTATACTATAAAAAAAACAGAATAAATATAAAATGAAATAGGGAGAAAAATAAATAACCTCAAAAGATCCCATAAAGCAAAAAATTAGCACAATATCATCAAAATTATAAAAAAAAAAAAAAAAAAATCTTATTAGGAAAATAAGAAAAAGAAAACCTTAAAAGCAATAAGAAGTAATAGATAAAAGGAAAAAAATATTGTAAAAACATAATAAAAAAAAGTAATAGATCGAGCCTCGAAAAAGAAATTCATAAGATTGTAATAAAATAAAGAGAAAATAGAAATAAAAAATATAATAAAAAAATAGAATAAAATAAAAAAATAAAAAGTACATATAAAATATGAATAAAACAATAAATAATTAAAAAAATAAATGAATAAAAAAGTAACGAAAGTATAGCAATAGTAATAAGATAAGTAAAATATGAATAAAAGAAATAAGAAGATCATAATAAAATAGTAGGGAATAAGCACACAAAAAAAAAAAAAACATAAAAAAAAAAAAAAAAAAAAATAAAATATGAGGGTAAGGGGTGCAATGTGATAGTTTATAGTTAGGGTATTAGATGTCATGTGTAGACTTATATTGATATACATCAGTAGCGTATTGTGATTATCATATATATATTAGTTATTGAATGTTATATGTTATTATAGTATACAACATTAATTATTGATGATATTATATGTGATTGGTTTATATATTATATATTATAGCTATTATAGTATTATTAGTGTATTTTTAGGGTATAGTTTACATATGTATTTGATTTTTTATTTATATAAATTTTATTATATTTATAGATTTATATTTAAGTAATTAAAGTTTACTATATATATATAGGGTATATTATAATATATATATTAGTATATTATTATATATATCAACTATATATAAAGGCGATTCCGTGTCACCTCCTTAGAAGTAAGTAATAAATAGGTAGGGTGAGTGCTAATTGACACCTAATATACAAAATGATAAGCGTGAAATTTGGGTATTTTGTGTTAATTATATATATTATCTTTAATATAATAATTTTAATAACAATTTTTATTATTATAATTACATATTAAAATAATTATTTATATATTTTTACAGAGATTTTTAGATTTATCTTTGTTATTATCTTTACAACAAATTTTCTATTATTATTATTTTTAACAGAAAATAGGAAAATATAATTTTTAATATTGTGCTCCGTTCCGCCGCTTATGGCTTTCCTTCCTACTAATTGACTTGGGTTACATGGAGCATAGAGACTCTTTTCATTTTAATATATTATATACCTTATGTTGCCTTAAAGGCATTCGGAATTCTGCTTTTTGAAATCACTATCCCGTGTTTTTGGAATGAATGTCGTCGTTAAAAGTCAGGTATGTATATATAATATTAAATAATTTATTTAATTATTTAACTATGGGGGTGAGGTATTAATATATTTTAGGGGTATGATTATGCTTATTTATATACTTATCTACTATTATATTTCATCCTCTATTACTTGTCTGTCTTATATTCTATTTACGGTGGAGTGGTAGGGTGGTAATATATATATATATTAATATATATATTTTGTCATATACTATCCTCCAATACATATATCATATTAACGTACCATTCTGGAAATATAAGGCCAATAAAGAGAATGAAAGAATAATAAGAATATGTAATTTATTTTATATGATAGATAATATATATTATAAATTAGTATAGTATATTATTATTATATTAAGATTACTTTATAATGTATTTTATATATATTAATATTAATCAGTAATTATATATTATATAATATATAGTAAGCTATAATATAATAGAATATAAATATATTTATATATTTATATATATATAATTAGTATTAGATATATTTAATTATTATAAATTATATTAATGATATATATAATAAGAATATATATATATTATTATTGATTATTATTTTATATTAATTTTATATAATATTTATAGCTATAATTATTGTCAGTATATTTGAGATAGTGTATCTTATCACATAAATATGGCAACAACACTTATATTATATATAAGATGCTCGATAGATCATTATTGAGGGAGTGCCTATAAGTATACGGACAATAGATATTAATAATAATTATATATAAAGTTTATATTATAGAAGATATATTTATAAAGATATGAATAATTATTAATTTTTATTAGTAAATTAAAATTAGATAAATTTATATAAAATTATTTTTGTACCTATAGGAGTTTTATCTAACTGATTATGTTGATTATAAGTTTGTATTTAAGAAAAGATTATATTTAATTAAATATTTTATATTTAATATATTATATAAATAATATTAATCTATAATCATATATAAATATATAACTGATTATATCTTATATAAATAATATTATTAAAGATATATAATAGTTTTTGTAATATATTATATTTGCGTATAATTAAGAAAACCTGCCTAAATGAAAAACAATTAGAACAATAAAGTTTGATTCAACTAGTAAAGTTTGCATCATTTAATAGTATTATACTGTATCTATAATGTAAGATTATTCAATAAATATATTTATTACTTAATATTAATTGTAATATTATGATTATAATTATAGATTGGGAAAAAATAATTAAATTATAATAGTGTTAAATGAGTAGTGAGAGAAATATATAGTGATGTATCAGTTATGTGGTTATAATTACTTATATTATGAATTATTAGGAATATATCTATAAGTTTCTATATACTGAGTTATATTACCGAGACATGTTGTATAATAGTAATAGATTATATAGTATATATTAAGTAATATTTTTATTATTTATTATTTTATTGTTTTTTTTGTTTATATAGGTAGGGCGTAGATTGATGATAAGAGTGGGGTACAAGGTGAGGCGGTAGATTATGGTAGTGCGATAATTTGGTGATACTATTACTATTTGCGAGGGGTGTATATTATTTATATTATTTGGTTTTTTATTTAGGGTAGGTAAAATAATGAGGGTATTATGTTAATAATAATAGTATATTAATATTGATTATATATAGGTAAAATGAGTAATATTTAGTCTTATATTATGTAGTTATATTGATTTATGAGTAGGGTCTTATTTATGAGCGTGATATATGTATGTATCACGAATAATGAATGTTTATATACTAATTATCTCGAATATTGAGCCAGAGATTATTACATATTTGTTTACTATTGCAATTCATTTGCTACTTCTCTACCATCAACTTTCTCACTCTACTCCTTATCTCCTCCCCAAAATTTTTCAATGTGCTCTTTTAATCTCAACGTCTTTCTTTACTATCATGACCGTACATTTAGTGTGAATTTTCTCTCACGTTTCCTAAACAATACAAGTGAGTGTGCTCTGATACACTTTCGCAACTTAATGGTCTGTAGATATCATTTCAGTGTTTTAGTGTCTTTAGAAATGGGTCTTTCCTGCAGAATTGAAATTTGTTGCTTAAAAAGGCGAGTGAGGGGAAGACTTTCACACTGACAACAGAGAGAGGAATGGAAAAAATACCAAGAGCATATTAGGCTCGTTTTGGGAACTACCTCTTATGATATGAGCGTATAGCTCTAGAATGACGACTTAGTATAAATGCCTGACGACGAATTGTTAATATATGTACTAACTCATATATATCTACTAGTTGACCCCATTCTGTTGAGGATAATGAAAAAACAAATTCCTCATTAGCAAAGCGTCTTCTCTCCCCATTTTCTTTTTTAACGATATTAGAATCGTTATAATAATGATATGTTATATTCACTTACCTAAGCCGTTACCAATCAAGCATCGTACCACCCGCGATAAGATATTAATTCTCTACGCAAACGTGAAGAGAGAAAATTATTATAATATAACAGTTATAGTGATACCTCCATTATTTATATTATACTACAACTCTTTAAAACTAATTAAGGAAATCTCTCTCATACCTATATAAACTAATAAGGCGTTGATGATCTAATCTCTTATATATTATTAATTAATCACATTAGGAGTCCACATTATCACTAACTCAGTACATTCATCGACTGTATTTTATAAATGGACGAGTTCTTCATGTTTTTATAAGTACGAAATTTTACAATAGCAGGAAATATATCTCGTTTATTACGAAGGATTTGTATCACTTTTCATCTAAATTTCAAATACTCCATATATTCAACTTAAAAGCTCGTAATGCTGTTGTATTCAATCATTCGCTGGAGCTGGTACGGTAGCGAGTTATATTAATCTCAAAATAACCCGTTGACATCAATAATACATTGACAGTGCAGTCTCGAGCACTCCTGCATGCAAGAGTATTATTGCTCTGGACTAATGTTGTAAGTACGCAAAATTGAAATTATTACCTTTTGTGTTTCACACAACTATTGTTGAATACTAAAATTCAGAGTAGAGTGTTTATGTTAAATATTCTCTCGACGCATTTTAGAGACCTACTCATCCGACTGTTAATTATATTTAAAGATTTATTTTCACAATTGAGTACACCGCAAGTATTTAGATAGTGACGCTAATTTGTGAAATACTATTTTAAGTGATCGCAAACATATATTTTTATTAAAGAAGGATTCTCCCAGGTTATAAAAATATGTATCCCCTTGTATCCCAGTAGTGAGTGAATCTCTATACTGATAGTTCATTATGAAAAGTATTGGTACACGTACCACTGAATCAGATTAATATTTTGAGATAACTAAATTTTTAAGGAATTTAATCGCACATAGTCTAAATTAAAACTTCTTTACATTACAGGTGAAACGGTACAGAAGTTGTTTAAGCTTCGACTGATTATTATTCTTTTAACAAATCTGTAAGGTAATATATAACCGTCAGATCCACTTGTGGTCTCGAATAATCTAGTTAACAGATTTCATCCCATTTTGATTTAAGTTATTATCTTTAAATAATAATAAATAATAATATAATATATAATAATAATGAAGTAATAATAATATAAACTCATATATAATAATAATATTCACATCAATAGCGAATATAATAATATAAGATAAAAAGAAGAATTAAACGGCAAATTAAAACATGTATAATATAATTCATACCCTGTTAGCTTAATACAAATCACAATAAATAATACAAAATATTAAACTAATATGCAAATAGAATTCAATTTAAAAATAAAGATAGTAGTATACCATTAGAAATCCCTTTTCTTAGATAATAATAAACCATAACGAGAATAGTATTCATTCCGATTTCAAATAAGAATCCAAATGGCGGTTATCTGTAACAACTGAATATATATCAAAACAAAAGATGAAATAAAGGATGCAAACCCCTGACCAAGAGTGAAAGTAAAGTTTATAAATAATAATAATAATAATAATAATAATAATAATAATAATAATAATAATAATAATAATAATAATAATAATAATAATAATAATAATAATAATAATAATTGACACAATAATAGATAATAATACTAATAGTAAAAATAAATATCAGATAGATGCAATAGATAATATAAAATAAATAATAATCATTAAATAATATAAAATAATAATGAGAGGTAATAATAATATATAATAATAATAATACCCTTTAAACCAAAGATAAAACAAATTTACTCTCTGAGGAAGCTTTATCAAATAATACCCTTTAAACCAAGTAGAAAACATTAAAATTAAAACAATTTGTATGAAGCATGATACAATGAGACATTATACCACACTAGGGAGCAAACTCGTCCATCCTTAATTCGATTGAGAACTTGTGGCCAATTCAGAATAAAGTAAACGTTATAAATACTACCTGCCTGACTGAAGAGATGATTATATATATAATATATTACTATATAATCAACTTAGTAATATTACTATCACAATAATATACTATATATATATATAATATATATTATTACCTATATTATATATCAATAGTATTACGTATGATATGTAATTATAAATACTCCACTATATCTTTCAATATGACTATATAGATATACTAAGTTCTATAATACTACTATACTCATCTATTGGAAGACTCACCAAATGAAATATAACTACTATATATATACAATACCTTTCTTAATTATAACACATATATTAT
Source organism: Trachelipus rathkii (assembly GCA_015478945.1). Classification (NCBI taxonomy): domain Eukaryota; kingdom Metazoa; phylum Arthropoda; class Malacostraca; order Isopoda; family Trachelipodidae; genus Trachelipus; species Trachelipus rathkii. Next base: position 57,984 of record JABUQX010017064.1, on the reverse strand, counting down.
AACTATATATATATATATATACCTATAAACCTAACTCATAGAGAGAGAGAGAGAGAGAAACAAGATAAAAATGATTCTACCTTTAATAATCATATTTTTCTTCCAAAAGCCCATTTCTATCCGAAAAAGGAAATCATTTCTTTTTGATATATATATATATACCTATATACCTATATACTACTATATACCTCATAGATATATATATATAATTATATATATATATATATTCTTCTAAATATATAAGGCAGTATATATATTATAGCTTGGGTGAATAATTTATACTATATAGATAATCATTAAGGTAGGGTGTATATATACAATTATTATTATATATATATATATTAATATAATAATTATATTATGAAAATTTCATATTCTACCTCAATATCTACAATAAATAAAATACATAAATATATACAGATATATATCTAAGATAATATACTGATTATCCAAAGCCGAGGATTATCCTATACTTATATATATA